>PPUV02000050.1:0-76628 GCA_002911495.2 Spathaspora sp. UFMG-CM-Y285
CTTAAGAGATTCACAATCACTTCTTAATAAACATTCGCCATTACTTCTATATCTTTAATATAGTATAATACGCGCTTCCACTCAATAATATATTAAGATTGCCATCGACCTAGACACAACGCTAACATTAGACAGAAAACAGCCTGCGTAGCGTAATGGTTAACGCGTTTGACTTCTAATCAAAAGATTCCGGGTTCGACTCCCGGCGTGGGTTGTCTTTGCGGTTTTAGCTCAGTTGGGAGAGCGTCAGACTGAAGAGATTCAGTCAACAGTATAATCTGAAGGTCCTGTGTTCGATCCACAGAAATCGCATTGTTTTTTTATATTTTTCCCAAGATGTTTCAAGCTACTTGTTTTTATTTTTACAAACAAATTAAATCTATAAAATGTTACACTTCAACATGAGTGTAAACTGAAACAAGACCTCGATCTCTATTTGCCCAACTAACATGATTAGGACTATAATGTAACAATTCTTTATAAGCAGGTATGGCTGAGTCTCCACCACCATTAATTGGAGTCATATCGGCCCAGAAACATTCTACGGAGATTCCTAATTGATTTACTTCATCATCAGGAGAATCAATTATGTTAGGTAACCATTGAACACCAACATGGAAGTTTTTATTCCAATTTAATTTGTTTAAATAGAGATTGTCGATTCCTGAGATATCTTTGTATAGATAGTTCCCATCCGCATCTCTTGAAAAACCTTCAGGGACGACTGTTGTATCGAATTCTGCGATTGTTGATTCATTTTTGGGGTTGTCGGCGTATATAATAACGGTTTTTGCAGGGGAATCCTTGAATTGTTTTCTTCCATTACCTGTAGTTTTATCAAATTGTAAATTACACATTCTATTATCTGGAGCGTTAATTATGATTTCTCCATATAATAACCCATAGGGTAATTTGGAAATTGTGGTTGAATTAGCGACGATTTCCACTGTAAGATAATCTTGGAAATCTGTTGCATCAGGGATGATTTGTGGTGGGAGAATACTCTTGTATGAACAAATTTGATTACCATCAGTAATACTCTCACAAGTAATACTAACTTGAGATTGTTTAATTGAAGGTATATCAGCAAGGATATCATAGAAAATCCCCTGTCTTCCATATACTTGAACAATACTATCTTTGGCAGATTTAGTTAAATCGATTTTTTGAATAAATCTTAATTTCAAGGGATTTTCCAAGTTGAACGGTTCAAGAAAGGAAATTAATATCACCCCCAGTGCGGCAAATAATGTAAGTCCCATCACGATAATTCTATTCAATTTAAATACAAAGGGTAAATAGGGTAATACCCAAAAGAAAGCAAATATTTGCACTAATTTATAAATGAGATTTTCTGCAGCTAAGGATTCTTGAATTGATTTGTTGATACCATCCAATACTAACCAACCGGAATTATAAACAATTAACGAGGTAAGGGGGACAATAACTAGGAATTGAATAGACCAATCATATCCGACATACTTTACAAGGCCCTTGAAGCCCGTTTCTTCAACGTCACTACTTGATTGACTAAAAATATCTTCTTCAGTTCCATAATTTTCTTGATTCTCAGCTAATAATGGCTCCAGAGCTTCTTCATCTATTTTTTGAGGAGTTTTAAATGACCACCCAAGTAATCCAAGCAATGATGCAATTGATTGTACAATAAACAAAAGTGTGATTGGGAATTCACCTGTATGATCATTGCCTATTGTATTCTGGGATAGATTATTAGTAATATAAATCAAACTTATCCAATAAAAGAAGGAAGTTTCCATAATAACAATTAATTTTTCATCATGATTTAATACTTGTTGACGTTTAAATAATAAATTAAACCCATTTAAAAATATGTAGAATAACAACATTAAAATGGAAACTGATGTGTATACTAATAACAAGGGATATGTTGTTGGTAAATATTGATTCAATTTTTGGAATCCATTGGAAACAAGTAAATTTAATACAATTCCTGAACCAAGAACAGCCATGGGGAATTTCAATATATTAATTGTCGTGATTTCCCAAGTTTTCTTGTACTTGAAAATAACCAAAAGCAAAGGGATACTAACAAGGGGAACCAAAACAAGTAAACTAGTGTTGATAATCATAACAGTTGATATAGGAACAGTAAAAAAGTAATTGAAAAAACTAGCATAAGAAGCAAAATCTTGACTTGACTGTTCCTGTTCCTCAGCTGATTCATTATCCAAATCAATAACTTGCCCTGAAAGATATTTTGTAAAATCAATTGAATTAGATAACATGTGCCACAAGGATTTGATATTATTATTCTTGATATTATCTCCTGCTGTATGATATATATCTCTGGGTTTATAAAATGCCAAATCTAATCCTCGTAACCCTCCCATTTCCTTATATACTTTATAATCAGTTTCACTATGAATTAAATGATTATTAAAACCTTGTTGATATATTGAAGTAGCATAAGGATATCTTACATTTTTGAAATATTTTACAATTCCATAATCAGTACCTCTAAATAGCATAGCCTTACCTCCAGCACCAGTACCTTCCAAATTCAAGAAATATTTCACTTGTTTAAACCAAGGATGGGACAAGAATGCTGTTGCACCATAAAGACCAAATTCTTCATTATTATTAAAATTAAAAATTATTGTTCTCAAAGGTTGTTGTATTGATTCATCACTGAAATATGACAATACTCCTAATAAACTAGCAATTCCCATACCATCATCTGTAACACCAAATGAAGAAGGAACTGAATCATAATGGCCACTAAGTAACAATGCAGGAAGGGTTTTGTCAGTACCATTAATTCTCACTAATAAATTATTACTTTCATAATAAGAAATTGTTGTTTGTTCACCTGAACCTGATTGAAATAAGATTGTGTTTTCACCATTTAAATCATTGTCAAATTCAATATATTGTTTCTCTTTAATTATATCACGAATTCTTGTTTGTAAATAATCATGTACTTTATCATTAGCATGTGATCCATATGTATGTTCATGTTGAGCAATGTTTTGTAAATCTAACCATGATTTATCTAAAGTATCAATTTCAATCTTGATATTTGGTAAATTAATAGTTAAATCAAGATTATTATCAATAAATGACAACAATACAGTGAAGGCAATAGTTAAAACGACAAACAAAGTCAATGTTGTCTTTCTATATCCAAACACAGCCCGGACGAAACGTATAAACATATTTGGTGTGGTGTTGTTGTTAGTAATATTGTTGTTTACCACAGGTTGATTGGTGTTGTCAACTTCATTGTTGGAGTTGACAATTCCACGACTTCCAGGTGATACTGAATCGTTAACTTCCGACATGGATTATACAATTGAATTGCTTTGATTAAAAAGTTTTATAAAACGAGTGTTAATCTTAAAGTATATGAGGCTATGATTTTTGGGTTTGTTTCAATTTGCAAGTAATCTCGGAAGTTATCAACTTATCACGTGACACATTTCAAAATCCGAGGGATAATTACTAGAATCAGTAAAAAAATCCTCCCCATGCAAAAAATAATTTTTCAAATCTTTGTTCAAAAGAAGAATAGACCCTTTTCTCGTCCAACAAGTTGTCCAACAAGTTATCCTACAATGTCACAATTTGCTCCTTTAAAGAATGATTTGATTCTTAGAGCAGCCAAGGGAGAAAAAGTTGAAAGACCTCCAATTTGGATTATGGTATGTCTTATACAAACTAACAGTATAACGATTATCAATACTAACAGATAGCTATAGAGACAAGCAGGTCGTTATTTACCAGAATATCACACAGTTAAAGGAACCAAAGACTTTTTTGAAACTTGTAGAGATGCTGAAATTGCTTCAGAAATTACCATTCAACCAATTGATCATTTTGAAGGATTAATTGATGCTGCGATTATTTTCAGTGATATTTTAGTTATACCTCAAGCAATGGGATTTGAAATTGATATGGTTGAAGGGAAAGGACCTGTGTTTGTATCTCCATTAAGAAACCCTGAAGATTTATCCAAGATTAATTTAACTCCTGATATTAAAACAAAATTAGATTGGGCATTCAGATCAATTACTTTAACCAGAACTAAATTAAATGGTAGAGTTCCACTTTTAGGGTTTGTTGGTGCTCCTTGGACTTTATTAGTATACATGACTGAAGGTCAAGGTTCTAAGATGTTTAGATTTGCCAAAGAATGGATATTCAAGTATCCCGAGGCATCTCATAAACTTTTACAAGCTACTTGTGATGCATGTATTGAATTCTTAGCATTACAAGTTGTAGCTGGTGCTCAAATGTTACAAATCTTTGAATCTTGGGCAGGAGAATTAGGCCCAGAAGATTTTAACGAATTCTCCTTACCTTATTTAAAACAAATTGCTGAAAAGTTACCTAAAAGATTACAAGAATTAGGTGTAGAAGAATATATTCCCTTGACAGTGTTTGCCAAAGGTGCTTGGTATGCATTAGATGATTTATGTAATGCAGGATATGATACTGTTTCTCTTGATTGGTTATACAAACCAGAAGATGCTGTTAAAGTTGTTAATGGAAGAAGAATAACTTTACAAGGAAATATTGATCCTGGAGCTATGTATGGATCGGATGAAGTAATTTCCAACAAAGTTAAAGCTATGATTAAAGGATTTGGTGGGGGTAAACAAAATTATATAATTAATTTTGGTCATGGAACTCATCCATTTATGAAACCTGAAAGAATAGAATATTTCTTGAAACAGTGTCATAAATTTGGTTCTGAATGAGTCATATTCATAAACACATACACAATTTATATATTTTAATGTACATAAAAATACGAAATGGTTGTGCGATTTGTAAGAAAAAAAAGTATATATATAGACAAGTCTTTTTCAAATCCAGACAAGAGTGACAAAGTAATGTCGGAAACACTAAAACTGAATGAACTTTATGTATATGACTTGTCCAATAAAGTATTGAACTCATTGGAGTTGTTATACTTTGATTCAAAGACTCAAGCAAATATAGATATCAGGGAATTAACACCTGAACCTGAACCTGAACATATCAAGAAAACCACCATTTCTCAAGACACTGATTTTTACAAATCTGATTTTTATAGATATAATTTGAAGAGATCAGTTCAAAATTTACCTCCAATTACTGAAGATGAATTTGAAGAATTAATTGAACGTACGTCAATTGAAAGTTTATCTTGTTCAGAAGATGAAGATGAAAATGAATCAGAAGATGAACGAGAAGATAGACTTCAAACATTAATGAAAAGATTAGAAGTGGTGAATGAAGACGAAGGAACTGAATCAACAGTGAGTTTTTTAAATACTAAATCAGCTTATTTGTTATTTAAATCGACTTTTGTTCCCTCAGGCAAAGCATTTGGAATATATAAATCTTTATTCACTCAAGAACAATTACTGGACCCCTTGACCCACCTTAAACAATTCTCCCAACTCAAAGCTAAGAAATCGGCACTTTTTATGATTGGGGGTGGTCATTTCGCAGGAGCAATTGTATCTCATACTCCTAAAAACACTCGAGGTAATGCTCCAACTGCTAAGGAAACTATACAACAACAAGGAGTCAATATCATTATATCAAAAACTTTCCATAGATATACCACTAGAAGAAAACAAGGTGGTTCTCAAAGCGCCAGTGATAATGCTCGTGGTAAGGCTAATTCTGCTGGGTCAAGTATAAGAAGATATAACGAACAAGCATTAATACAAGAAGTTCGAGAATTATTACAAGAATGGAAGACTCATTTAAATGAATGTACTTCTATATTTATTCGAGCTAATGGTGCTTCCAATAAAAAGACTCTTGTAGGATATGAAGGAGCCATTCTTCAAAATAATGATCCCAGAATTAGAAGTTTTCCATTTACTACAAAAAGAGCAACTACTTCGGAATTAAAACGAGCTTGGGTTGAATTAACTTATTTAAAAGAAGTTGATATACCAAAAGCTATAGTGAAAACATCAGAACGTAAACTAACTGAGAGTCCTGTACCGAAAATCGAGAAATCAAACGAGCAAATCAAAGCTGAGGAAGTTTCCTCAGAACTAGTGTCATTGTTAAAGAAACAAAAAGCACCTAAACTAATTAGTTTTATTAAACAAAATAAAATTGAAGTAGATAATTTCCATCTTCAACCAGAAGAAAGATATACTCATAGTCCAACATTATTACATTATGCCTCGGTCAATAGTTTAAATCATATGGTACAAATCCTTATGGTAAACCTTAAGGCTAGTCCTACAGTTTTGAATAATGCTGGAAGAACACCTGCAGAAATTGCTAGTGATTTGGAAACTAGACAAATTTTTCAAATTGTTAGACATAAACTTGGGGAGTCATTTTGTGATTGGAAATTAGCGAAAGTTGGAGTAGCGAAGTCCAAGGAAGATTTTGAAAAGGAAGAACAAGAACGAAATGACCAAGTTAAATTGGAAAAACAAAAATTAATTCAAGAAGAATTGGCGAAAAAGACTGAAATGGAATTACGTAAACCCAAGATCCAATCTTCAGGAAGTTTATTCACACCTGGAAGTGAGACACTTAATATGAGTGGACTTTCTGAACAACAAAAAATGAGAATAATGCGAGAACAACGAGCTCGAGCTGCTGAAGCTAGAATGAAGCAATTAGGTAAATAGATATAGATAACTATATACATTTTAATTCCCCCTTTCAGTATCATCATCCCTTTCTACGTCATTCTTTGGTTGTTCATTTGAAACTTTCAGCATAATAAATGTAATTGGTAGTTTTGTATGGTCATCAAATGATCGATTATTAACAATTTTATTCAATACTGGATCAAACTCCAATTGGGTAATCACATTAGGATCATAATGATGATAATCATTCAAAGCAAATTTAATCAGTCGTTTATTGAGGGAACAACCATTTTCTTCGATATTCTGTTGTAATTCTCGAGCTGATACTACTTGTGTTCGAATAGATTGAACAACATCTTCTTCCTCTTCCTCTTCAGGCTCCTGTGTAGTTACAGTTCCATCTCCACCACATCCACATTCCAACAAGTCATGTGTATTCGAATTAGTCTCCTTATCAACTTCAAATAAATTCTTGAGGTCCTGATAATCAAATCCATCAGATTTAGCCGAATTATCATCATCTAAAAACTTCTCACTTAATTTATTCTTGACTAATTGTCGTTGAAATATCTTTTCATCAATACAACCAGTAGTGAAAATTCGATAGATAAAACAAGGTTTTAATTGACCATCTCGATGGATTCTTGACATTGATTGAAGATCATTTGATGGATTCCAATCATTATCAAAAAGGATTAATCGAGATGCTCCAATTAAATTTATCCCCATCCCTCCTGATTTCGAAGAAAGTAAAAAGATTTGAATATTATCTGATTTATTGAATTGTTGGACTAATTTATTTCGGAGATTATTAACGGTGGAGCCATCTAATCTTAAGAAAGTTAAGTTTAATTTCCGAATTATTATTTCAAGAAGATCAAGAGTTTTCGTATAGTTTGAAATCAATACGATTTTCTCATTCATACCAACCATTTCTAACAATAATGGTACTAATACGTTGATTTTCCCGGAACTTGTAGCTAATGTATGATCAAAAGACCCCTGTTTGAGAATCGTATTATTGAAATAATCATCATGGGCTAGTAAACTAGGAGAATTACATATTTTTTTGTATAAATTAATCAAAGTAAATGCTATTGCATTGGAATAATTTTGATCAATTGTTTTCGAAATAAAATCAAATAACTTCAATTGAAGTTCAGTAGGAGGAACAAACAAAAGAATATCTGTCTTTGTAGTTAAATAATTATTCAATATACTTTGAGTTCTTCGTAATATGAACTTTTTAGTTAGTTCAATTAATTGATTGGAAATCTCTTCACCTTGTCGTTTTACTTCTGAATCAAAACAATTTACATCTCTTGCTCGTAATATGGGATTTATAAACTTCCGTTGAAACGTTTTCAAATCAGGTAATACTCCCGGATTAAGAAATGATATCAAAGTATGAAACTCAACAAGATAATTTTGAATAGGTGTTCCTGTAAGTACAACTTTCCGAGGAACATTAAGATTAATTAAATGATTCAATACTTTATTAGAACTATTTTTCAATCTATGTCCTTCATCACATATTAATAAATCAAAATTTATTGTTGATAATTCTGAGAAATGGGTAGAAACTTTTTCATAATTTATAATTAATACTTGATATACCTGTAATTTACCAAAACTTAAAATTTCTTGCTTTTCATTACCAGTGTTTCCTAATGTTAAAATATTAACTCGATTAAGTCCCAACCATTTTCTAAATTCTGATCGCCAATTATTAATTAATGTAACTGGACAAACAATAAGAACTTTCTTAACCAATGCGTGATGGTCATTAGGGAAAGGATTTTGTTTAAGTAATGTCCAAATTGTCGTTATTGTCATTAATGTTTTCCCCAATCCCATTTCATCAGCTAATAAACATCCGGTTCCTTTATAATCACGATATCCTAATAAACATTCATACATGAATTTAACCCCTTCAATTTGATGAGGTCGTAATTTTGATGAAAGAATAGGATCAATAGATATTGGAATAAATTCAGATAAATTTGGAGGATTAGGAAGGGGAATTGAATCGGGGTTACCTTGATATAGAGGTTGTCTAAAATTTGCTGCTTCGGTATAATCTAGTGGAGTTACTTTTTTAAACCTTGCAGTGACAGGTACAGGAGATGATGAGCGGGTGAATAAGGGAACAAGACGAGTAGGGGAACGAGTAGGGGAACGAGTAGGAGCTAGCGCAGGAACAAGTTCTGGAATTTGCAGATGAGTTGTATTTGCACCACCCAGGGTAGACAATTTCTCATCTAAACTTAATTCAAATCCTCCAATACCTATTTCATCATCTAATTTTGGTACGACATTAAAAGTTTTCTTACTTAATTGTTTACCATCGGAATTCTTTAATACTAAAACAGTAGCTGTAGGATTGATATATGTTATTGTTGCAAACCCATCACCATCCCAAGTTTTGTTCTTTTTATTAGTTCGTTTTCGCCATTGTACGGAATATCTTTCCGTAGTTGCAACCAGATGTATGTCTTCTGTTTCAACCAGCTTTTGTTTCTTCAATGGAGGAGGTGTTACTACTGGAGTTGTTACTACTGGAGGTGTAAAATTCCTTACTCTTGGAAGTGGGTTTAAACTGGAGGCAGCAGTTCTTTTGGTAGATGTCAAATTTGCAACACGCTCACCAGGACGCGAATCAACTTCGGAATTAGTAGTTCCAGAAGAAGAGGACCTTGAAGTAACAGAATTTTCTTCTGATTCTATCTTTTTTGTAAATCTTGGAGGTTTGAATGGAGCATTAGGTCTAGTTTTATACATTTCCTATGTCAGATCAGTGTATTTACCTTGGTATTGATATAGAAAAAAACAACGCGTAACTTCTTCGCGGTACAAAAATAGTAAGAGAAAAAGAAAAAGCGAGCCGTTTCATACTACAACGACTAAAAAGAAAACTGGATCAAGCCTCAAGGCTTCTTTGTACAAGATTTTTTTTTTTCATTCCAACAATGAAACCAGTGTTATCTCTTGATTAATTCAATATTAATATATAGAATAGTATTAACCGATATAACAAAAACGATAAAAGGACATTACTCATAATCTTTTCTTTTTTGTATTCTTGTAGATCTCTTTTGCTAGTTGTTTCTTCAATTTTTTCGTAATTAATATGTGTCAATGCAAAAAATCAACACACAAACCATACCCATGTACAAATAAATAAATATAAAAAAAAGGTAATAAACAAAAAAGAAACAACACCAAGGAATTATGAAAAAGCGATTCAAATCAAAACAATAAACGAAATACAAAATCTCTAGCAATATAACCAACAACTCATCAGGTAAATTCTGGTGTAATTTCTCCCAAAGTACTATTTTCACCAAATAAATAATATGAAGCACGAGATATGGAAAACATTATTGTAGCTGGTAAATACGAATATACACCATAAGCAATAAACATTGTGAATAATAAGATACTAACATGAAGAAACATAGCTTCCGTAGTTGTCAACATGACAAAGGGGAAATGATGGAAATACATTCCAAATAATCGTTTAAAAGCAGGTGGTTGTTTCATGATTTATGTATTAGCAAAGAGGAATGTTTGGGAGTCTAGAACACAGTTGTTGATGATGTAGCAAATATATTGTTATTTCTAAAACGTTGAAATAGAAGAATGAATTAGCTTTAAAAGGAAGATAATTAAGTCCTTTTTTTAAGAAGAAAATTGCTGTCTCGGAATTGTTATTACAACGAAGAAGAAGAAGAAAAAAAAAAAAAAAGAAACGAAATACGAATTATTTTTAGGTTACGCGCCAAGTGAGGTGAGTGAATTGGTGGCAGATTTCTACGGGGAATTTTTAACAATCAATTGATGGCGGTGATCTAGAATTTTGCCATAGTATACTCATTTAACGTAGACGGGAAGACATATAGAACAGTATCAAAAAATCAATTCTCGTTGGAACGATCTTCCTCGAATAATCTGAGCGAGGCTGAGTAAAGTATTTTTAGTGGAATGATAACTATCTTCAAACAAAGGTTCTTCTCTGGTAAATATTTATCCGAAAACTCCCCTATTTATATTTTGGATACATTCATTATTTTCAAACAAAATACAATAATACAATAATCCAATAATCTGGAAGTATCATTGTTCTTAACAATGATACTTAATCAATTCATATAGTTACTTAGTTAAGACTTAGATCACGTGAGATAAAATACAAAATTTTTTTCATAGTAAACATTTTTGAATGTGATGGCTGCTAACTTAAAGGTTTATTAATTCTCCAGGAGAAGGAATTTCTTAGTTCCTACTTGTACATAGTAAGAAAATATTCTCTTTATTCAATGAGTACTATCGAAATATCAAAGCTTCAGCAAATCAAGCAAGATTTAATCAAGACGAAACCACCAATTAAAGATCAAGTAATAAAGTATTACAACCAATTAATATCCCAATTACATATTATAACGAGTCAAGGTATTAGTGATGACAAGTATGTTGTTGTTTTCAATGATACATTATCAATTTGTTTGTTAAGGTTACATACTTTGACTATTACATTTCAAGATCAGAATTTAATATTTGGTTATATTCTTCAATTTATAAATCATTCTTTTCCTCCATTACAAAATTCATTACAATCATTATTACTGAAATTATTAATGTTTAAAGGTTCAGAAATACCGAATTGGATTGACAAAGTAATGTATCAATCTTCTCTTACCAAAAATTTATATTTGTTATTGGAAGTACTTCTCAAGAAAATTCAAGATAAACAATATTTTTATAAGAATTACCCAGATTATCCTGAAACAAGTATACTATTGTTTGATGATAAAGTTGCTAATGCTATTAGTAAAACTTTGCATGTAATATATGATGGACTATACACAGACGATGATTCTCAATGGTACTTGATTTGGCAAAAGGTAGTTAGACAAGGTTTAAAAGATTCTTCAAAGAGAAATTATGTTGTCACATATCTATTACCAAATTTAGTTAAAAGGGACAATAGAAGTTTTAAATTATTGATAAATGATTATTCCAATGATCTTGAAATATTATTAAGTCTTTTAAATATGGGACAAAAATTAGAAGTAGGTTTAGAGAATGTTATAGATTCCAACATATTGACAAACTGTTTGGTTAGTAAAGATCCTCAACTAAGGTTAAACTCCCTTCAACTTGTTTTAGGAGTTGATTACAAACGTTTGAACAATACTCCTATTCCCAAATCAACATTTGAATTAATAAAGAGTAACTATGTGATTGAAGTAAATTTAAATGATGCTGATAATCAAGATAAATTTCTTAGTATTTTCTATCGATTTATATCAGGAAGATTTAAAAATAGTTTAAAGAATAGTGAAGATTCTCAAGAATTCTTATCTTGGTTACTAAATCTATTACAAAATTATTTACAACCAGGAAGTAATTTTCAACAAACTATGGGAGCCATAACGGTCCTAGGATATATTACTGAAAAGTTACCAGTTGATATCTTTGAATTAAAATTGATTAAATTATTAACAAAGTTGTTATTTTCTGATTTTAAAGCGGTAAGGAATTCAAGTTTAGATTTGTTAAACCAATGTAAACTAGAACAATTGAAAGATTTTTTTGAAAATGAACAAGACTTGGTAGATTATTCCTTTACATTACTTTCCAGTTTAACAGGAAGAGTTAGTGAAGGAGGTGCCAAAGTATTTCAATTTATCAGCATATATTATTCCCAATATGACCAAGAAAAGTTTACAACCCTACTTGGAAAGCTAATTGAAGCAATCACAATTGAACACGATTATGTTCATGGACATTTTACTGCATTAAATTTGATTATTTCTAGTGTAGATGTTTCAATTTCTGTTTGTCAAGAATTACTTGATCGTATTGTTTTAGTTTGGGAGAAACAAAAGAATGTATTGTCCCAAGAAGTAACCGGATATGAAGAAGATGAAGCCACTGAAAGTGAAGGCACAGTTAAACGAAACTATTCTTGGAAATTAGTAAAATATTCTAATGAATTATTGATTACTATTTTAGAAAAGTACACACACTCCATAGGAAATGACAGAATATTACAATGTTCTAACTTAGTAATGGATCAATTAAGTTCAATTAAACACAAAGGGGCATTCACATCGATATACCCATCATTTATCAAACTATGTCAGCTTTGTTTAAATAGCGATCTCAACCATTCACCAAGAATTTGGCTTGATAATAATTTGAAACTAATTAAATCCAAGAGTCAATTAATTTCTCGAAGATCAGGAGGTATTCCTTATTTAATAACTGGAATTTTGATAGCCATGAAAGATGAAACAACTATTGATTATACATTTACCCAACTTTTACAAATTGCCAACGAGTCATATGATGAAAGCTTACAAACCAAAGAAGATTTACCTCAAGTTCATGCTTGTAATACATTGAAACAAATATTTATTGAAAGTACCTTGGCCAATGAAAGTATTCGATTCATTCAAGATTCACTCTTGCTTTGTTTGAGAAATTTTTCCTCGAGTAATTGGTCAATTAGGAATTGTGCTGTGATGTTCTTTGCTAGTATTAAACAAAGAATATTTGGCAATAATGATGAATATTCTGCAAATTTACTCTTTGTAAGATTTCCCAAGTTAAAGAATATTATTTTGGAATTTTTAACCCGATTTAGAAATAATGACGTGAATAACCAAACAATATTTCCGATATTGATGATTTTGAGTCAATTGAACTTTAAGGAGAATACTGGTGAGTTTGTTGAGTTGGTAAGATCATGCTTAGATGAATCTGCATGGAAAGTAAGAGAATTAACTGCTCGTGCATTGGAGAATCTTTTAAGTGGCGAAGAATTATGTGAACTTGCTGATGAAATATTGGACAATCTTTCAATTGAATCGAATATGTTGCATGGATTCTTACTTTGTTTGTTGTATGGATCTAGAAAAATAAACAATGATTTAATTATTAAATTGCAATTAAAAATCCCCGAGTTTATCAAAAAGCCATATGTGATTATAAATGCATTAATCAATGTTCTTGCAAAATTGCAAGTGAATTTGAACGAGGAAAACCTAAATCTCTTCACACAACTATTTTCTGATAAAATAAGGAATTGCGATAAGTTAGATGGTGGTTTACAATTACTTTTAAATACTCTTTCCATATTCTTATTACAACAGTATACTGATATTAAAGCTATCCGAGATCATATTCAATTAGCATTAAGTTCAAGATTCTTCAATGTTCGTGTTTCCGTTTTAGAATTCATTGAACAAAAAGGAGTAAAGACTAATGTTGAAGATCTTATTTGGGATTTGATTGTGAAAGAAGATTTTTCCTATGTTTTATCAAGAACTTTAAGATTGTATGCTAAAGTTAATCAAGATAATACTGATTTAAACAAAATTGACGTTTTATCTTCATTTTTATCTAATATCAATGAAAGTGTTAGACTTTCAGCATTGGAATGCCTTGGAGTTTGTATTCGAGAAGAAAGTTCATTCAGTAACGAATTTTTATCATTATGCACGAAACTTTCCCACGAAAGTAATCCGTTAGATTGCAGAAAGAGTGCAAATCTAGCCATGGTTTCATATATTAAAACAGGAGAAAGACGGAATTTATATTCTCATTGCGTGTTACTTGTCTATGAACAAGGACTTAGTGACGACGATGATGAGATTAGATCATTATCAGCAACATGTTTATCGGAAATATGTGATAGGAAATCAATATCAGATTCATATTTCATGTGTCAATATTTCCCAACAGTTGTATTACTGATTATTCCTGAACAGTACTACTCCCAGACTTGTTTCTCATTGTTTATGAGAAATACTCTTGATCAGGAGAAGTTATACTTGATTATTGACACAAAGAACAAGTTTTCATTATATTCTCATGAAAAAGATGCTTTGTATAAGAATGAACTAGAATTAATAGCAAATATAACTAGATTTCCTGTGATACTAGACAAAAAACAACTAGAGAAGTTCACCAAGAAAGTCAAAGATGATATTGAATTTGTTCACAAATTAAAAATATTGTATGGGAATAATTATTGGATGCAAGATCATGTTTTATATGAAGCTGAATATAGAACAACTATGAATTCAAAACTTATTGAAATTGTTGCAAAATAAACCTAAACCTCAACCGGAGAAAGTGCGGGTAACACCGAATGAAAATATAAAAGTGAAGAGATTCAAGAAAATTTTTTTCTACTTCCAATCACCAAGTTTCTTCTTGACTTATAAATTAATTCAATACTCTATAAAATGTATGTTATATGATATAGTAACTGAATTAACCACAAGAGAATAGGAAACTTTGTTTATTTTTTTTAAATGATGAATAATTATATTAACTACAACGAATTTCTTCACCTGAATAACCATGTGGAACAAACATAATTTCAGAGCTTTTTAACCCTGATTAGAAAAAAAATAAACACGGTTTTCCTTTTCTTTGACAATTAATATTTGATAATTGGAAAGAGTACTAACTGTTTGGTAGTGTAATTATAGTTTTTAGCGTGATTTTGTAAGTATTCTGCTTGACGAACGAATCTTCTTAACAGTAACAAGAAGACTCAGGTCAATGTAGGGAGAATGAAGGTCTGAACTTGTACAGGAAAGTACATATCATCATGTTATTTTGTGTAGACACATTCTATAAATTCTCTGTTGATGCTCATCACTAAATTTTTTCTTACTCAAATCAAAACTCCTCCTCCACACATCACCAATGAGCGAAGAAGAATCATTCTCCATATGTCCCACATGTCTTGGAAACGACAAGCACATTCGAATGATTAAACAAGACAATGGAGCTGAATGTAGACAATGTACTCGACCATTTACAGTTTATCGATGGGGTAATCGCTCATCTTCCACCAAATTAAATAAAACCTTGATTTGTTTAACTTGTGCTCGAGGTAAAAATTGTTGTCAATCATGTATGTTGGATATCAATTATGGTATACCGACAGAATTAAGAGATACTGCATTGAAACTAGCTGGACTTGAACCTATGTCTATATTGCAATCACTGACTAATCGTGAAGTGAAGGCAATAATGGCTGACAAATTACAGGAAACGTTTAGTAAACAAGAAAATAATGAGAATAAAGCTAGGGAAATATTAATGAAATTAGCTGAGAAGCTTAAGGATACACCCAAAGTGATTGAAGGATCAACTAGTGAAGTAGTTGACTCTGGAAATGCCTCCAAAATTTCCAAGAAGTTACCATTTGGGAATCTGTTGGAATTGGAGAAACATCCTGATATCACTTCATTCTTTATATTTGGATTTCCAAAAGATCTCCCACAATATTTGATTACAAAGTATTGTGGAGAATATGGCAAAGTGAAAGTAATTGTTCTTAATCATGATAGTCGATGTGGATTTATTCTGTTTGACAAACGAGAGTCAGCTGAAGCATTTGCCAAGTCTATTGACAGTAATGGGTTGAATAAAAATAAGAAAACTGCAGGATTACTAATACTTGAAGGAAATCCCATGAGAATATGTTGGGGTAAACAGAAACCATTAGCTAAAACATTACTGGAGAATAAACAAATCAGTTTAGTGGTGGCAAAAGTGATGAAACAATTAGCAGAAAAAGACCGAGCTGCTGAAAACATAAAGAGTACTACAAGTAATAGCTCTAAGATTGCCATATCTCATTCACTGAATGACAAGTCTAAACGTAGTAAACCCCAAACAAAGTACAAATCGTTGAAGGAAGATTTTGAGATTTGACTTTTCTCAAAAAAAAAAGTGCCCAGTTTTTCTTGTATAGATTTGAAACACTTCTTCCTCTAATACATACACTTTACAAATGGATTACGAATCAGCTATATGTATAACTATAGCTGTCATACTCTTTCCAATCTTGCTTATCCTTCTCAGATTGATTTGGATACTTCCATGTTTAAGATTACCCCAAACAGCAACAAAAGGACCAAAACTTGAAGATATACCTTTTGGATCAAACATAATGATTTTGCTTGGATCAGGGGGTCATACAGGAGAAATGCTAAGAATCGTTTCCAAACTAAACTTGACAAAATTTACTAGAACTTGGGTTTATTCTTCTGGTGACAGTACTTCAATCGTCAAGGCTAAACATTATGAAGAGAATAACAAAGTTGACCATAATTCACCTAAATACTTGTGTATTCCTCGAGCAAGAAAAGTTGGCGAACCAATTATCCTGTCAATATTCAGTACATTGTTCTCATTTTGGGCAACTGGATTATATTTATTAGTACTTCCAAAGAAGCCTTCAATATTACTTTTAAATGGTCCTGGTTCAAGTATACCAATAGCTTATATTTTATTTGTTTTGAAATTTTGTGGATTATGTAATACCAAGATAATTTATATTGAAAGTTTAGCCAGAGTTAACAAGTTAAGTCTAAGTGGATTATTATTGTTACCTATTACTGATCGATTTATTGTTCAATGGGAACCATTATATTATAAATATAAAAGAGTAGAATATTATGGAGTTTTAATTTAAGAGAGGTGTGATCTTGTTTAGAGAGGTGTTCCTTCCCAAAAAAATAATCACATATTTTTTGTTTGTTCTCCCGTCTCGTAAATTCCTTGTGCAAGGCGGCTAAGCGATATTACAAAGGAACTATGGGCAATACATTTGATGGTGAGATATATGAATTCCCTGGGATACTGGTGGACAAGTTTAATTGTCGAGCAGATGCATATTTCTTAACCCATACCCATAAAGATCATCTCTTGGGACTTATAAATAAATCCTTTTGTCTGCGTGTCTATTGTTCATTGTTAACAAAACAAATAATATCTTTGGAAGAACAATACAAGAATATTATTCCATTTTTAACAGTCAAGAACTATAATGAACCATTTGAAGTGTGTACGAAAACTGAAAGAGTTAAAGTTACGTTGATTAATTCATATCATTGTCCGGGATCAACTATGTTTCTTTTCGAAGGGAATAACAAAGCGGTATTGGTTACCGGGGATATTCGTGCTGAACCATGGTGGCTGGACCTGCTTATCAAAAATCTATTCTTATTTCCTTATATAACTGGTCTTAAACAGTTGGATATGGTGTATTTGGATACTTCTTTTTCATGTAGAGGTGAACCATTTATTTCAATCATGCCCAACAGTGAAGGTATATTTGCCACAATTGAAATGTTGAAATTATATCCTAGGGATGAAGATATTTCAATCGAGTTTGTTGATGTTGTATCTGGATCTGAAGAAGCTTGGTTTCAAATTGTCAATTATTTTGAAGGGGAATTACAAGGTGATCTGGTGGTTCAAAAAAGAATTGAATTAATCAAAGATGAACTGGATATATATAATACAATTACCTATCAAGGTGGATTTAAATTTCAAGTAGGTTGTACTCAAGAACAAAACAAGATTGTGATTGCTATTAAACATATGATTAATTTTAATATTGTTGATTATGCTGGATGTTGTCTTCCTAAACCAATTGCTGATATCAATGATAATAAGTTACAACTTTTACAAGAAACAAAAAATGGACATAAATTGTATCAATATGACCAAAGAACTTGGATTTTACCAAACAACGGAGCCGAACTTTTACCAACAAATATCAAGTTAATATTTTCCCGACACTCTTCCTACGAAGAAAGTATTCATTTAATACAATTATTAAAACCCAAACTGGTATATCCTTGTGTGGAATCTCGCAAGACTTGGTTGAATGGATTTACTGTAGCTCGGATATTTGGAGATTATTGTACTAATGAAAAACATAAACATCGATTTGATATTGAACGATTTAAAATGTTTGGAAATCCTGAAAAGGAGGTAGTTATCAGACCCGTTCGGTCAATTGATCGTTGGTCATTTTCCCAATGTCTTGAAGAAGTTGATTCTGTCACTAATGTTCAAGATGAGATTCCCTTCAAGGGTACAAT
Organism: Spathaspora sp. UFMG-CM-Y285; assembly: GCA_002911495.2. Lineage (NCBI taxonomy): Eukaryota > Fungi > Ascomycota > Pichiomycetes > Serinales > Debaryomycetaceae > Spathaspora > Spathaspora sp. UFMG-CM-Y285. Next base: position 18,524 of record PPUV02000050.1, read on the forward strand.
GCAAGTGGTTAAGAAAGAGGTAAAGAAGGATTATAGTGCATGGTATCTGAGGTTTAAACTAGAAGGGATAATTGCTGGTAGAGGTGAGGAGAAATGCAAAAGGATTATGAATTATCAACAAGAACTTCGTGAGAGGAAATTGTATGATATTAAAACCGAAGGATATGCTAGTGATTTTGATAGTGATTCTTATTTTGAAAACAGCGATATTGTTTCTGAAGCTATATTGAGTGACACAATAATATCTGATGAGGAGAACTCAGTGATACGTTCTAATGAAAATTCAATTACAAGAGCAAACTTCAGCAACTTGTATCATCCTTCAGTGTTAGACACAAGCAGAATTGAACAGGTTAAACAGAGCTTACAACAAGATAGACGAAATTGGAGTAGTTTCCCACTAAAATCTTTAAAGAACAACCCAAAATTAACTCTATAAATAAATATACAATAATATACACACGCAAACACACACATTCTCTCTAATTCTCCTTCCATCTATGACCACATTTAACACACTTGTAAAATGTCGTCATTGGTTCATCAGCCGATCTAATTTGTAATTGGAAAAAATATGCCTTCATACCACCACAAGAATCTATAGGACATTGAGCTGCAGTTTGATCAACATCATCCCAAGTACCTTCACCACCAAGTACATCATCTACTTCCTTTCTTGATAATTTCTTTCGTTCATACATTTGTAACCCACTAATTTTAAATTCATAAGGACATGTAGAACAATAGAATCGATTACAACCATCGTCTCCTGGTGCTATAAGCAACATATTTGAACAGTTTGGACAGAATGTTAACATAGTTCAAGGTAATGTATATTGTGTTTCCTTTAAAGTGTTTGTATGAGAAACGCATCGCTAAATTTTTTGGAGGGTTTTTAGGAAATGTCGTTCGCGCAAAATCAAAAGTTGTTTTGGTTGTAAGTTTTCCACCAGAGTCAATAAACAAGGTACAACAATGACTGAGCTGTCAAATGAGGAAAAAGTCCAGTCACCCTTCAAGAATGGCAGTGCTATACCCAATTACAGTTTAAGTCCTGTGAGAAGTCCTACTCCAGGTCGTGCAGGTTTAAGATCACCCAAGAAAAGAACACCGATTGAATATGACAATTTAGCGAGAAAGGGAGCAATGGGACGCACGCGATTATTCACACGTATGATACTGTCATACAATGACAGTGAAGATGAACAAGAGGAGAAATTTGCTGAACGAATTGTTCAAGAATCTCGCGGGGAAGATGTTAATTATGGAAGTGATGTTGAATTTGAAGAAGATTTAACTGAAAGACGAACAAGAAGGAAAGTTCAGAGGAGAGTCATATATGAGGATGAAGATGACGACGAGGATAAAGATGCTGTCGAAGAAGATATAGAGGAAGGTTCAAGTGAAGATTTTAGTGAAAATGAATCTGACTTGGACCTTGAAGTGAGTACAGCACCTACAACTCCAACAAAGGCAAGATCAAATCCCGTTACAACTAGTGAGCGTAGTATAACCAGAAGACTAACCGATTCAGGTTCTTCACGTAAAGTTGGTAGACCTACAAAATCGGAGTTGGTGATTGGACAAATTAAAAGTATTTTCCAAGATGATGATAGAATTAACAAGAGACCCGAAAAACCTAGTGCCAAGTCAACTTCCAACAATAATTATGTCAGTTCAATATTCGACAAAACTAATGAATCAATCCCAATAATCAGTGGGATTTCTAAAGTTGAAACCAACGGAGATACCGAAACAAAACCCACATTTGAACCTTTACCAATTCCCAAACAAGATGCACAGGGTAATATAATTGACAAGGAATACCTTGATAAATATTTTAATGGAGTCGATATAACCAAGAATAAGATGGGAAGATTCCTAGATGACAAAGCATTATTCTTGGAAGGTGCCGAAGGTTATTTTGAACAACATAGTGCTAGAATAAGTGCTGTGGGGAGATCTTTAACTGACCTTGCTCCTAGTTTAGATTATCAAGAATTCAACTCATATATTAAACTAGGAGATTCCCTTTCCAAAGATCGTAAAAGTATCCTACATTCCTTACATAAATATTTACATAACCAATGGTGTTTTCAATTATCTCAAGGGTTTAACATTAATTTTTATGGAATTGGATCTAAAATTGATTTAATTAATGATTTTTCTCAAGAATATTTAGGGGGTTGGCTAAAGAATGTTAATCAACCAATTCCCAAAATATTAGTTGTCAATGGATATAATCCAACATTAAAATTTAAAAAATTAGTATTGGAAATTGCCTCTTGTCTCATTCCTAGTAAAATTCGAAGACAAGAAGGAATTAAACTACCTCAACATATATCAGAAACTGTTCCATTTATTGTAAATTACATGAATGAACAACGTGAACAACGTGAACAACGTGAACAACCAGATAAAAATCAATTCATCACCCCCAAACTTGTACTTATTATTCATAATTTAGATGGGGAAAGTTTTCGAGATGATAAAACTCAAGGATATTTATCTTTATTAGTTTCCATTCCTGAAGTTTGGTTAATTTCATCAACCGACAACATTAATGCTCCACTTTTATGGGATCTGTTTAAAATAAAAAATTTCAATTTTATTTGGCATGATTTAACCACTTATACATGTTATATAAATGAACTGTCATTTAAAGATATATTAAATCTTGGGAAATCTAAGAAATTTGTTGGTAATAGTGGAGCAAAATTCGTCTTACGATCACTTACTGATAATCATAGAAACTTATATCGAGTATTATTAGAAACTCAAATTGAAAACATGAAGAAAGTAGCTACAACAAGAGCTTCAAGAAATGGATTAAAGGGAACCATGAAATTTGGGGTAGAATTGAAAATATTATATGATAAATGTTTAGATGAATTTATCACATCAAATGAAATAACATTTAGAACATTCTTGACGGAATATATTGAACATAAGATGTGTCAATTGGTTAAAGATCTGGCAGGTGTGGAAATTATCTTTATTCCATTTAGTTTTGAGGAGATGCAAAAGGTTTATCGTCAAGAATTTGCAACCGAGTAATCCACTTGTTCACGTGACTTATGACGTCTATTTTTTTGTCTGTCTGTCGTTATATTTTCTTTCTTTTTTTTTTTTATTTCGGTCTTTTTGACATGAGGTTAGTTTTCTCGTCAACCTCCCATAGCCCTGAGAAATCGCCGCCAAATAACAAATTGTATCCCCCTAAGAATTGTATATTTAAATACACACTTTATAGAATTAGGAACATCACAAGTAGTAAGGTAAATAGCCATGGGGAATTTTCCGAAATTACCTGAAGGTACTCGTCTTCAAGTTGGTAGTCATAAAGTTAAAATCATTCAATATTTATCTGAAGGTGGCTTTGCTCATATATATAAAGTATCAATTGATCCCATAGAACAAGAATCAAAAATTGCTTGTTTGAAACGAGTTATACTTAAGGATAAGAGTGGATTGAATAATATGCGTCGAGAAGTTGATGTTATGAAAACATTACGTCATGCACGAAATATAGTAAGATATTATGATTCTCACGCAGAAAGATTACCAGATGGAACCTATCAAGTACTTGTTCTTATGGAATTGTGTCCTAACAAGTCATTATTAGATTATATGAATGTCCATATCAAAACGAAATTAAATGAACATGAAATTCTAAATATTATATTGGATATAGCTCAAGGTATTTATGGTATGCATCAATTAAAATTGATTCATCGTGATATTAAAATTGAAAATGTTTTAATTGATTCAAAACATCGATTTAAACTTTGTGATTTTGGTTCAACAACTGGACCTGTAATGCCTCCTCAAGATCAAAATCAATTTAATTTTATAAGTCATGATATACTTTATCATACAACCCCACAATATCGTGCTCCAGAAATGATTGACTTGTATCGAGGGTTCCCTATTGATGAAAAAGCCGATATTTGGGCATTTGGATGTTTTATATATAAATTATGTTATTATACCACTCCATTTGAAGCACAGGGGGATATAGCTATACTTCATGCATCATTTCAATTTTTATCCGAACCTCATTTTTCCGGAGATTTAAAGAATTTGATAATTATTATGTTACAAGAGAATCCTATGTTTAGACCAAATGTTGTCCAAATATTAATGTTGATTTCTAAAATGATGGGATTTGAATTTGGTAATTTAGGATTGGAAGATATTTATAAATTAGGTCCTTATAATTTCCAAGCATTACATGATTATCAAATACAAAAACAAAATGAATTTTTGAGACAAAAACAAGCATATTATCAACAACAATTGATTGCCAATAGTAATGTTAGTTTGGCCCAGGCAGCGACTGCAGCGACGGCAGCTCAAGCAGTTCCTGTTCCCGGGAATTCTCCAGGAATAGCTCAAGCACATACACCAACATTAGGAATACCAGCACAGATACTGACACTGGAACCGAAGAAGAGCTCACTAGAGGTTCCTCAAGAGAGTATACAAAAACAACATAGTATGCATAGTATGTCATCTTCTTCATCAGCAGCCAATCTTGAAATTCCGTCAAAGAAGAAGGAACCTGAAAGTAGAAGTTCTCTGATTGGATCTCATTTGAGTCAAGAGATTGACTCTTCTGATGATGAACTAGATGGAAGCTTTGTTGAAGATTTAGATGATGCTGAAGAGAGATATCCTTCACTAGATGAATTAGATAATACTGCTTTAGAAGATGCTGAAGAAAGATACCCTGCACTTGATGATTTTAAAGATGAATCAAACAAAAAGGGTAAATCTAGTCCAAATCTTGAAGTTCCTCAAAAGAAACCTAGTGTGAAAATAACAAGCAAAAGTAGTGATGATATTCCTGCGAATATATATCATAATATTGAAGCTTGGAAAAAGCAGCAAAATAGTTATGTTATCGATAAAGAAGCTGAACGTATAATGGATGATATTTTCTCAAGTTCTAAACAAGAAAGTGAACCTGTTGAAGAAAGTGAAATAGTTAAATTAACTGAACAGGTGCAAAATATCAAGATTGAGAAAGTAGAACTACCCGAGAAGCTTCCTGTGGAAGACCTACTTGATCTTTCAGATAAATCAATTGAAAAGGATGCAATTCCTGAACCTTCACCTGAGTTAATAACCCCTATACCTGTAAGTGCTACTAAGAAATCAAATCCTTTCCCTTTTCCAATCACGGATATGTCAACCATGGATAGTGTTCATTCTGAAATTAGTGTTTCTACAAACAATGGTAAGAATCCTTGGGGTGATTATAGACTTGCAGATATTCCATCACAACAACCTTCAAAAGTTAATCTTGTTCTAGAGAATTCTGCACCACCACCACCACAGCAACAACCACAACCACCACCACCACCACCACCACAACAACAACAACAACAATTTATAGTTCCACCTATTCAACCTGTTAATCCTAAAGAGAATATACAAGAAGTCCCTAAACATGAAATACGTGAATCCAACTTGATAGATTTAGAAGTTGGTTTAAATTCCTCCAATTCCTCTTCATCAGTTCTGTTATTAAACACTGAAAATCAACCACTATCACAACCCGAATTTGATCCTTCACAAGTCTCTTTGATTGACTTAGGTATTGATGAAGAACCAATAAAGACGGAACCTAAATTCAAAAAACGAATAAATTCTCTACAAAATTCTTCTCGTTTAAGTTTTCAAGAAGAAATTATTGATTTTGAAAGTGATGATGAAAATAATGAATCTACAATGAATAGATTAAATATTAGAAAATCTTTAAAGAAATCAAGAAAATCAAGTGAACATGGAAGAAGATCGGGTGAACATAAACGTTCAGAAAGTTTAGTTAGTGAAACGAGAAAAAGACTTTCTTTCTTTGGTGGTCAATAGTAATGCATATAGATATTTAATGAATATTAAACTGTAGTGTTTAGTTCTGTTAACATTTAACATCTAGAACATTCGATGAGCATTGGCGAAAACGAAAACAAAAAAAAAAAATTTGGAACAAAAAAATTCTTTGTATTTGCAACACACAGTTTATTCTAACAATAACTATGGACAAGTTAAGAAACCAATTGTCACAGTTGGTATTGTTGGTGCCACCTGAATCATTTGAAGTTGATTCCAATGACAAGGCAAGCACAGCTGTTTTTAAAATTTTAAAAGGTGATTATACAGATTTACTTGACCAAGATGATTTCTTTCATCAAGTGTTAAGTCTGTCAGAACTTGTACAAATAACGAGCAAGTATCCTAGTGTTAGCTTGATAGAAATACTCGTGGAATATGTTGATGCATTGTCTAAGTTAATCCCTGATAAAGTTCATTTCCACCTCTTGGCAATTTGTTTATTACAATTATTCATTCAAAGTAATTTCACCGGTCCTTCGGTAAGTATTAGTTTACAAAATGTGCTATTTGGTGAACAAGTTCAAGCAGATGCCGTAAAACTTTTAAATATTGAAGGTCAACAAGCTTATGAATTAATGCAAGAACCAATCTATTTAATACTCGCTGAATTAATATTTGAGAAATTGATTGATACTCCATTTGAATTTTCCTTGTTTAATAAAGATATTACCAAACATACTGAAAAATTAGTTGAATTTATTCAAACAAGTGCTGTTCAATCTAAGGAAGATCCAGTGTATGCTTCGCTCTTTTGGTGGAAAGTAAGAACTTTACAAGTTCACCTTTCAATTGTATCTGAACCTCCAAGTATAATTTCCACAATTTCAGGAATACTATTAAATAATTCACTCGCTACATCACTTGCCCCTAGTAGTAGTGCTAATCCTGATTTACAAAGACTTGTGCAAATTCAATTATTATTAGAACGTTCAAGAATTCATATTCATGCACAAACTGAACATTCTTCAATATCAACCTTAGCTCAAGTTAAACGTATTTCTGAATTTAATTTCTTATTATCTGGGGCCAAAGCTAAACGAACCAAATTTCAAAAATATCATAATTCAGTATTACTTGTGTTAGCCAAGAGTAATAGAAGTTCAGTATATGATTCAGAGACTATTTCAGAATCTCCGGAAAAGTTTAATTTAGATTCTGATTTATTATTAGAAAAACCGGAATTTGAATCACTTGATGACTTAGAAATGAAACTTGAATCAGATACTAAAAGAATTAAATTTGACAATAGTGAAGAAGAATCTCAAGAAGATAAATTATTACCTATTGCAATTAGACAAGATGATATTCCTGTTGATTTAAAATCTCTTGATCCCAATAATCAACCTGGATTAAGTAATCTTGATAATTTACAATTATTGTTAAGATTGACGGTTTTAAAGCAAACATCCCCCGCCAAAGATCCCTTGGTTGAAGAACAATTAATGGCGTTAGTAAGTAGAATATTATATTCTACTGGAAGTAATGTCAATTGGTTAATATTTTCTCGAGCACTTTGGGAAAGATCATTATTGGAAACGGAAAAATCACGAACTGTAGAACGTGGGATATTACAAATGACTTCATTAATTGAAGAAATTGGTATTAAAATTAAAACCAAGATTATCCCTGAAGCCATGAATGAAGATCCAAATTCAATCACGGCTCAACGATTAAGATTTATCCATCAATTACCTTTATTACCACAATGGTCTATGGATGTTAAACTTGCCGAAAAGTATATGTCACTTGGTATTTTAAAATCGGCACTCGATATTTATGAACGATTACAATTACCTGTAGAAGCCGCATTATGTTATGCAGCTGTCAATAATGAATCCGAAGCTGAACGGATTTTACTTGATCGGATAACCACTCATCCTGATGATGCTCGAGCAATTTCAATTCTTGGGGATATAAGACAAGATCCTGAATTATGGCTTAAAGCGTGGGAAATTGGACGATACGCCAAGGCTAAAGCGTCCTTATCGAAATATTATCATGACCCACCTTCAGGAATTCATAGAAATCTTGATTTATCTATTCAACATATGCATGATTCTCTTTCAGCATATCCTTTAAGTTATGAAAATTGGTTTTTCTATGGATGTTGTGGATTAGAAACTCAACAATTTGAATTAGCATCAGAAGCATTTACTCGATGTGTGGCATTAGATGATACTAATTCCTATGCTTGGTCTAATTTAGCTAGTGCATTATTAAAATTAGATAAAACCAAACCTGCATTTAATGCCTTGCAACGAGCAATTAGATGTGGTGGAGAAAATAAGAAATCTTGGAGAATTTATGAAAATTATTTGATTGTGGCAGCAAAATTACATGAATGGAATGATGTATTGATTGCCGCTAGGGAAATGATTGATATTAAAAAGAATGAAGGTGATGCTGCAATTGATATACCGGTAATGGAAAAACTTGTAGAGATTTTAGTTTCCACGGAATTTGATCCAAGTGTTAGATTAACCCATTATCAAACTTCATGTATTGATTTAATCTGTAATATCCTTCCAAAAGTCATCACCTCATCTGCCAGATGTTGGAGAATAGTAGCCAGGGTTGAATTATGGAGGAAACGCCCCTGGGAAGCGTTGGAATGCCATGAACGAGCATATCGAGCAGTAATGCATAATCCTGAATTAGAATCAAATGAATCCGTATGGAATGAAGTAGTTGATGCTTGTGGAGATTTAATCAGTGCTTATGAATCACTTGGAGAATTACCTGGTAGACATGGAGTTGATGATTTAGTATGTAAAGATTGGAAATACAAGGCGAGAACTACAGTTAGATCGTTAATGTCTAAAGGTAAGGATATGTGGGAGGATTCTCCTGGTTGGGATAGATTACAAGAATTGAAGCTGGATTTAAGAAATTAATGTATATCACTAATTATACTAAATGTATCAAAGCCAAATGAAGTTAATCGTTTAATTTCTTGAGTATATGTAGTTGATTGAACGGGTTGTAAAGAAATCTTTCTTTCCTGAAGATCTCGAATATACCCAGTGGTATTTTGAACAATTTGATTTGTTCTTGAATCTTCCCATTTTAGTAAATAACAAATTGTAAATAACATAGCTTGATTGAGACCTTGATGAAAACTTTCAAACCAAAATACTCCCATAACTAAGATTTCAATTATGGAAAATAAAAACAAGAGTAAGCCTTTGAATGGAAGGATGAATTTTGGTGGTTGTTTTTGAATTAAACCTAATAACACAAGTAATGAATGAAACATCAACAAAACTAATTTATATCGATTTGCTTGAGATTCAATAATTAAATCAGCAATGATTATCATGAATGTAGTTTCTGATTTTAACATGGTAATCATATGTTCGCTTGACCAAAAACCTTTCCAAGTATTAAATTGAATTATTGAAGTTACCACATATCCAAGTAAACTAGTCCATGTTGTAATAGTATAAGCATACATTTGTTTGAAATTATTTTGCCAATGTAAATACAACCAAACATATCCACAAGCAATTGTGATTAAATTACATACAAATACAATATCACTCAAGATATTATCTCTTTTATAAGCTTGAAAGACTCTTGATTTGATATCAAATAAATTTTGAAAGAATCGATTAGTGACAATAATTAAGAATCGATTTAATCTATAATATAAATAGGTGAAATAATGGAAATAAAATTTGAAAATGGAATAAATAATCTGAAGTAATAATAATTCCGGGGCTAATTTGATAAGTTTATCTGAAATAATTTGAAATGATATTGGAATAGTTTTAATCATTGTGGTTGGGTGGTTGCAAAAAAAAGGAAATAATTTACAATTTTTTTTCGCTAGATTTATGGAACAAATCTTTTAACCAACACAAACAAGAATTTGAAATAATAAGGAACTGGTTTGATATGCTAACATCAACAGACCAGAAGAAATGTTCATAACCTTGAAAATACTTTAAAGCAAGAGAAATTCATATTACTACGTCAAGTGATTTTACACCAAACATAAATACCAGTTTTTATATATAAACTCCTTCTACTTGATACTTGTTCCACGTCTTATAGAGTCACCTTTAATGAAACAAATATTTACAGATAATGCCTAGAAAATTTTCAATGCAACCATAGCCAGCACTGTGATATAGTTTGTGGAAGATTATATAGAGCAAATGAAAGGACTCTAATATAAATCACTAATATTTCCAAGGTTCACCTCAAGAATATAACAACTACACACCAAATCGCGTGTTCTATTGTTAAAAATGAAACTGCCAAACGGATCTCCCCTGCATATAACATGTACGTTTTATTATTTAATTTTCTTTTTTTTTTATTTTATTTCCAGAAAAAGAAAAAAAATACTCGTCATGTGTCCATACCCTCTCCTATTAAAGTCATTCAAATTATCAAACGACTAACATATTACACACACACAGTATATCATGATGGAAGATAAATATATTGGACTTGCACTTGCAATGTCCTCTTCGTTAGCTATAGGTACTTCCTTTATAATCACGAAAATGGGGTTAATGGACGCCCTGGCACGTAATGGTAATAATCAAGTTCAAGGTCATGAATATTTACAAAATCCTATATGGTGGGGAGGAATGATAACTATGGCTGTGGGGGAAATTGCCAATTTCGCAGCTTATACATTTGCACCAGCAATTTTAGTTACTCCTTTAGGAGCATTATCCGTTATAATTGGGGCAGTGTTAGCAGCAATTTTCCTTAAAGAAGAATTAGGTACTTTAGGTAAAATGGGATGTGCTATTTGTCTTATGGGGTCAGTTATAATTATTCTTCATGCTCCTCCTGATAAGGAAGTACAAACTGTTGATGAAATCTTGGGATATGCCACACAACCAGGGTTTATGTTTTATTGTGTAATAGTTGGATTATATTCGTTATTTATGATTTACAAAATTGTTCCTAAATATGGTAATACCAATCCTATGATTTATCTTTCAATTTGTTCTTCAGTTGGTTCAATTTCCGTGATGTCAATTAAAGCATTTGGTATTGCTCTTAAATTAACATTAGGTGGGAATAATCAATTTACTCATGTATCAACATATTTATTTTTACTTGTTGTTGTATTATGTATCATAACTCAAATGAATTATTTCAACAAGGCCTTGGATCAATTTGATACATCTATTGTTAATCCTTTATACTATGTGACATTTACTACATTCACATTAGCTGCCTCATTTATATTATTTAGAGGATTTAATACTTCTTCAGCTGTTGATATTATTTCCTTGTTGATTGGATTTTTAATCATATTTAGTGGAGTTTATTTATTGAATATAGCTAGAAAGGAAGATGGAGGTAAAAATCGAGAAATTTTTGGTGTACACGCATCTAAGGATATGGCTCCTATGGATAATGGTGTTGGAGGCTTTACTACGGTTAGAAGATCAATGCAAGTAAATAGAGCTACTATGGAATATGACACTGAAGAAACAGTGGGACTTCGAAGATTTGATAGTTTTGAATTGAGTGATTCAGATATTGAAGATGGACGTAGACGTTGAAATGGATGATATAGGGATTGTATAGATTTAAAACATAGATATTGTGTAATGCGTATGACTTTTTGTGTGTGTTTATGACACTTACGGAATTGTATGACGGATTTCCGTTACTATTTAACGCTTTCTTTTTAGTATAAAGGGGGAAAACAAAGACAAAAAAGGTACAAACAATTTTTTTTAGCAACACTCATTTTTGAATGTCCCAAATAGTTCTGAAGAAAACAGAACAGATAGTTCCTCAAGTAGTTTAGAAGAAAGGGTTTGCTAGTATGCAGGACAACTAAGTAATAAGGGGAGAGTTTACGTTCAAACTAGTAGATATACACCTCCAAGTTCACCTACTAGAAGGTGGTTAAATCCAACCATTACCTAAAGTACTACTGATGAACAAACCAGAGCATTTAATGCAAATACTATTAGATCAGAAGATGTTGTTGATGAAACCAGAAATGAAACACTTAATCAATTCCTTAACGCTGACAATGGTTCAACTCCAATGGTTATCCTACGTATAGTGTACTTTAACTGCATATGGAAGCGATTATTAGCAATACCGATTGGAAGAGTAGGTATTGTTTTTTCAGGTAAAAAGAAATATATTGACTTATACAATTTAATGAGCCAAGTTTGTAAAGTCTCTTGTTCAAAAGACAAACATTTACAACATCTAATTGATTAAGGCATGCAAGAATTATTAAAATTAATTCACCACGAAGAGACAAAATACTTAGTTTTTTACATTTAGTTAGTTTGATCCATTTGGAGATCCGAGTTTCTTCAATTATGGACTTTCTTAACCTCTTGGGAACAGGTTGGTGAAACACATAATTTGGTTCGTGAGTATTGGAACGAGGAGTTGGCATGTTTAGTAATTGGTATATTATTTATCGAGCTCAGTTGTTGATGTTTTAAGAATCGAAGGCAAATCTGTAAACTAACTGTAGTAGATTATACATGTAACCTTTTTTAGGAACGAATTAGGCAAACTGACGGAAAACCTAAGAAACAAAGATTTTTTTTTGCAACCAAAATATGCAAGGGCAACAGCTGGCTTTTGTTTGACATAGGGAAGTTTGCTCGCCACCTCCCAAACCCAATGTGAAAACAATTAAAGTTTAAACAGTTTGAGTAATTTGTTTTTCTCAATTGGCAGAAGCCCATGTGCACAATGGGTTTGGTTTACATTTAAATAGGATTATATAGACTTAACCAGTTTACGTTCCTTTTACAAACTAGACATTAACGAAATCATATTAAAACTATAAACTAGCCTAGAAGAGAAACTAGTACAAAATATATATCATAATACGAAAAGTGAAGAACCAACTACCTCTTCAACCAGTGAAGCTCCAGCTCCAATCACAACCTCCATCAGATCTTCTTATCCGCCCCTATCCTAACTGTCAGTATTACCCTTGATGAAACGTTTGAATTGGAGCTCATAAGCATCACCATCAAACAATTCAATATCTATTTCATCTAAATCAACTGATTGTAAATAGAAAGAAGTGACGATACCTTTACCTAAACCAGTTTATATGACAACTTTAACTTTTCCAAATATAATATAAAAGTTTGATTTCTAATGTAGGATTATCGAATCTTTTGTTAATGAAAAGGAAAACACTATTACCATAGTCAATAGCATCACCTTTGTCGTATTGAGTGAAATGAGATCCTGGTCCACATTGGAAATCTTCTCTGAATGACGAACCTAATGCAGGAATATGAGGACATGTAAATGTCAATAGGTTTACATGCTTGAACTAAGACTTATTGCTATAGTAGTGGGTGTTGTAAATTGCATTATATATATGTGTATCTATAATTTAAAGAGAAATATGTGGAAGTAAAATCAGTAAACTGAAAAAAGAGAAAGACCCTTATACACTTTATGATCTGGGCGATTTAAATGATATTATTACTCAAAAAAAGCAAAAAAAAACATACACGTCATTTCCCAATGGAACCTTAATTTTAATACTAAAAATGTTTGTTGACAAATGTAGTAGAACACTAAATATCATCAATATCTAATTCATCTTCATCTTCTTCTTCATCATCTTCAGCACCAAATTCGAAATTAACATCTTCATCTTCATCACCACCAAAAGTATCAGTTTCATTAATCTTGGCGGTTTCTGGTAATTCACCCATATTCTTTAAAGTTCTTGCTTCATCAGAATTATATTTATGAACAACATCACATTGATCATCTTGGAAATCTCTTAAAGAAACCAAAATAATATCACCTTGACCCATCCAAACTTTTTTTCTTAATTTTCCTCTAATATGACCCATTCTTTTATTCCCATCAAAACAACTAACTTCAATTCTACCATTACCCAACATCTTGGTGATTTGTCCATATGCTTGACCTTCTTCAACAAGAATCAATTCTCGCTTTTGACCAGAGTTGTCATTCTTTCCTCTTCTTCTATTTTTACCTCCTTTACCTTTACCTGTTTTACCCATGATGTGAAGTACTAAATAACAGAGTAAAACGGAAAAAGTTTTTCACACAAATTTAAAAAAAAAATTTATTATGTCTGATGACAAAAAAGAAAAAACAAAAGTGTTTATGTGCAGGAGCATTACACATAGTTAAAATAAAAAACATAAGTTCAAAATAAAAGCTTCAAACTAACCAGTATCAGTATGGACTCATTTGAAGCAGCAACACAATTTTCTCAAATTCTTCGAAATTTAACTCCTTCCATACAGAATCTAAATCGTGCTGCGAGATTTGCCTTAACAAATTCTGACAAGGAAGATTATTTATTTCCAACAATCTTGGATATTTTAAATGATCCAAAAATCGTACTTAATACCAAATCAACAATTTTCCAATTCATTGATGTATTAATATCTGATTCATTTCAATATTCCCTTCAAAATAAATATTCCTATCCTTATATACAAAATTTAAAAAGTTCCCTTCCAGATATAATTCAACAAGTTTTACCTGAAGCTAATAATTCAAATTTATATAATACATATGTTTGTCTTGGTAATATTTCCAAACATTTTAAAATTGAATGTCAAGAATATATTGAAAAATTCCAGCAAAATTTATTAACTGAACAGGATTTAATCAAGATTGAAGAGAATGAAGAATTTATATGTGAAGCACAAGACGAACACTCTGACCCCTTAATTCTTGCCTGGAAAATTCTTTTAACTAAGAAACGACAAAGTCAATATGAACGAGCAAAATTGTTGAAACATTCTCCTGCAACAGATGAATTAATAAATGAAGATGAAATGTTTAACATTAGATTGAAATCAGATCGATCAAATAATTTACTTTCAAAACGACAAATATTATCAAGAATGGAAGATGATCGAGAAGTACATAAACGATCAAAAGAGAATCTTTGGTTAGTAAATAGAGATAAGAATTCCAATTATGTCACAGAATCAGAATTTCTTGATCATTATTGGAATAAATATCATCAACTTGATCAAAATGATTATCAAGAGTATTTAAATTCGTTACTGGGATTAAATAAATTGGTGGCTGATAGTTATAAAGATAAACAATTTTAAATGTTAAATATCCATATTTTGTGCAAGAAAAAAAGTATGTGACATTTAGTTAGTTTAGTTAGGACTATTACTTTACTTGGACAAATTTTATATATAAACGTCTTAAACTAAATTAGCTCTTACAAATATACGAAGTAATTCATTTATCCCACTAACTTCATAGGCAGCACCTGTTTTAACATCATCACCATCGGTAGCCATAACAGTTACTGTCAAGGCATTCTTTACCGCTCGAATATCCTTTAAATGATTAATATATTCATAATTTGCTTCATCTATAGTAGTTAATCCACCACTATAAAGTATAGCACTTATAAAATGTTCATCTCGATTGAAAAAATCAATAACTTCATGTTGTGGAGTAACTGGTTGTTGAAATTGTTCAATATTTTCTTCAATAAAACTTTCGGTTTTAGTATATAAACTTGTATTATAATAAGCCACTAAAAATCTCAAGGCCATTAAATTAATTTGATTCTTTTGTACAATAACCAGATTTCGAACTAATGTGGCATGTATACCGCCAAGTTCTTCACTTAAACTATTAATATGTTGAATGGTATCCCCCATAGCATCTAAACTACGCTGTCTATCTTCAATAAAAGATTTACCAGCATGGAAACGGATCGTACTATCTTGAACCTGACAAAATGACCCAGGTAATCTTTCCACTTTTGATTCAATTAATTGTGTGATTTGTGGCATCCAAGATTCTTCTTCAGGTTCTTCTTCAACAATACTTATCCATTCTTTGGATCCAATTAATTTAATATAACTTCCATTTTCAGCAATTAATCCGATTTTAGGATATCGTTTAAACATAATATCTAAATCATCTTTACTGAGGAAACTCATTAAATAAACAAATGTGTTTGGGTTTTCAATTAAATCAACCAATAATCCCCCAAGTCGCGTGGGTTCGGAAATGTTAACTTTCCCCGCGGATGAAGCCCGAATATTTCTACTGGAATTAACACTAGTTGATGATATTTCCAATCCTAATATAACAAGTTTCTTACCATTTTTCCCACTTAATCTCATGAAATTTTCAAAGATTCTCTGAGTAAAGGGGAATAAATTTCGGGATTTCCTGCGATCAAGATTACAAGCTTCAAGAATACTATTTAAACAATTGGCCACCCAATGTTTGGAATCACGAGTCAAGACAAATTCAAAACAACTCCCCCAACGAAGTTTCTTTTCTTGTTCCAGCATTTCCAACAGTTCTTTAAAAATCTCCGAAAATCTCTTAGTATCCCAAGGATTTATAAGTAATGCCCCCTTACCACCACAATCTAATAATGCTGAAGAACCAGCAAATTCTGATAAAATCAACGGAGATTTATTTTCCGTCGTAGCAATTATAAATTCATGACATGTCAAGTTTAGACCCTCTCTCATTGATGAAACTACAAATACATCAGCTTCACATTCTAGTGCCAAATATTGATCAAATTCAATATCTCGTTGTAACAAAACCACTGGTTGAGTCACGGAAATATTATCAGGTAAAGCATTAATTCTCGAGACAATTTTCATAACTTCTGCTTCATAATCAGCATCATGAGCAAATCCAATACAAATTTGAATTAATACTGTGGAATCAATATATTCTGGGTTATTTTTAAGAAATTGTTCATATGCCAATAATTTATGTTTAACACCACGTAATTTATCCAATTTATCTCGAGAAACAATCAATTTATGATCTTTCCATCGTTCTCGAATCATTGACCTCCATTCATTAACCAGATCACTAGTTACCACATTCATTAATTGTGCAGCATCAATACCTACTGGAATTGTGTTTGTCATAGTTAAATTACCTTCATAAGTAACACCAAATTCATTTGTATCTGCTAATAATAATCGATTACAAGTTTGCAAGAAATGACGAACATATTCATCAGTTTGAAAGGAAATACAATTTGCTCCAAGCATTCCTTCAAGTAATTGTTTTCTTTGAGCAAAGCATCGGAAAACTTCCGATGAAGGAAATGAAACATGTAAAAACAATCCAATTTTAACATTGGGCAATTGTTCTCGAATCATTTTTGGAACTAATAATAAATGATAATCATGAACCCAAATCATATTTTCGGGATTATAAGGATCATCTACATTACCATTTACTTTTTCATAAGTTTCGACTAATTTATCAGCAATTAACCTATTCATAAGAACATAATGACCCCAAGAATGTTCCTCGAATGCTCGAGATTTAGGATCATCGGGGATTTGATAATGTAATGTTGGCCATAATATTTGTTTACAAAAAGATTTATAATGTCCTTCAAAAGTTAAATCATCAGGAAATACCACTTCACAATCATATTTGTTACTTAATTCTTGAGAAATATTGGATTTAACCGTTTCAGGAACATCATCACTAGGCATAGATAATATCCCTACCCACTTATTACTCTTCATAACTTCAGTTTGTACTGATAATTTTACAGCATTAATTAATGAACCATTACCACTTTCAGTATTGACAATATTCCAAGGAGCAGTTTCAAAGATATTTTCTTCATTAAGGATAGATTTTTTAACACTAGGATCAGAAAATCCTCCAAATGGAGCTAATTTACTATGATTTCTTCCATAAACCATTTCCTTGAAACCTTCTTTCCAAGGTTCATCATCTTCTTGATGATAACTTGGTACATAAGGATTCAGTGGTGGTGGAGGGGGAGGTAATGAAGGGAAAGATATTTCATCAGAAAATAATGAACTTGCGCTATGATTTGGATGCATCATAATTGAAGTAGGACCTTTCCCACTAAGTACAGATCTTGCTCTAGCAAAATTATCTGTGGGAGCTAATGAAATTAAATTTGGACTTGAATTATTTCTGGTTAATGTTGAAGATTGTGATCTTATACTAGGTAATCCAATATCTTCAATTGGCTTTTTAGTTTCCACAATTGAACTATCAATTTTCACATTACTATAACGAGATTTTGGTTGAATATATTGTGATCCAGTACCTTGTACAATAATAGCTGGAGTACCACTTGTAGAAGCTTCCCCAGAAGAATCAGTAGTTCCTGATCGTTTGGGTCTTCGAGCATAGAAAAACCCTTCTGGTGTATCTGTTCTAGGTTCATTTTTCAAAGTTCGGGCAATTTCCCGTCCTCGCAACACTGGAGATAACGGAACTTGAGGAGTTTGACTTAATGCCGGTAAAATTGAAGGAATTGGTGAACTTGATTTTATAAATTCATTGTTAATTATATCTTCTTGAATTGATTCTGAATCAGTCCCACCATTGGTAGTATCTACCTTGAATTGAACTGTATAAGGTAAAAACAATGAACCTATAATAACTGTCATATTTTGGTTAAAGGGTTGGTTAATAGAATTGCTTTAAAAAAATGATTTAAGTTGCTACAAAGAAAAATATATTTAAATATGAAATTAAAAAAAAATGTGTATATGTGTATGTGTGTGAGTGTGTTTATACTTTGTGTGTGGGTATTATTTTACAGAATGTGTATGTTGTGTGTTGATTGTTTTGTTTGTTGTAACCATGTGTAAGTTTTTCTTTTTGTTTTGGTTTCAGTTTTTGAAATTGTTTCTAGTGGATTCTACCAAAGTCTGGACACATTCAAATTTGTAGGGAGTAATTGTTTAATTGTGTTTATTTCCCCACCACTAAGTTCTATCAGTTTCTCTTACTTTCTTTACAAAAAAATAATCAAATCCATCACGTGTTCCAGAATTTCAAGGGGTAATTATCGATATATGCAGGATGCACAAGGAAACTGAAACAGGTTGACACTACAATAACTATATGATATATAAGTATATGATATATAGTTATTGATATGAGACTACATACCCCTACTAGTATTTCTTTCATTCTCCTGTATATTCCATTTTAGTAAATAAATTTAGTCTAATGTTACATTATATCTTCCATATCATCACTGGAATTTTCATCCTCATCTGACGATTTAGGTAACGTTGTAGTTTCAATTGGTTTATTTTCATTAGTTATTTCAGCTTCTAATATCGCTTCTATATCTTCCATATCATCATCCAGAGATTCCTCAAACAGTGGTATAGTTTGTGTCTGTGTTTGTGCCTGTGTTTGTGCCTGACTCTCACCAATTACAACAATGTTTGACTCTTGTTGCTCTGGTTTATCTTCATCAAACATAAACTTAATTACTTGGTCATCTTCTTGTTCATCTTCCAGTGAAGAAGAAGACGATTCATCGATTCTATTAAAATTAATGGAAATTTCATTGGCTTTCCTTTGTGCGTCCAATTCTCGTTCTCGTTGATTTCGTTCTTCAACAAGTTTAGCTATTCTTATTTTCTTTTCTTGTTCAGCATGTCTAATGGAAGTTATGACATCTTTAAAACCATCAGATATCACATTTTTAAAATATGTTTCAATTTCCAAAGTTGGTGTTTTTGTAGAATATGGAGAATAATAGAGTTCTGCCTTCATAAATAGATTTGTTTCACGAGCCTTGACTCGAGATTCATGTTGCTGTTTGTGTCGTTCACTTATTAATCTTCGTTTATTAGCATAAGCTATAAAATCAAAGGATTTGTTGTCAGTTTCTTCTTTTGGTTTAGGTTGTTCTGGTTGTTCTGACTCAAGTTTATCTTCACTATGAACATGTCTAGTGACTGGCTCTTGTTTATTCTTTTCAAACTCTTGTAATTCTTGTTCAAATTTAACTTTCCATTTTTTATCATCATTTTCAATCAAATTATATAATGGTTTTTCAATCATTCTCGATTCCAGAACCAATTTTAACCTTAATTCTTTCAAATCAGTTATAGTTTCCATATATTTTGGGGTAGATTGATATGTATAATCTGGAGGGAAATCCGGTAAATACAGGGGGATATAATTTGGTTTTGTATTAAGTCTAGGAACAAGATTGGTGATTTCATATTCTTGATTAAGTATAAATGGCAATGAAGGATTATCTGGTTCAATCTCAAGGTTATTTCTTTGTTGTTCAAATTGATTTATTTGATTTAGTACTTGTTTGACATGTAAACTATGTTGTGTTTTGCGAAATTTCTTACTAAGGGTGATTTCTTGATATATTTCACCAAGATTAATTCCCTTTAAATTGAATAATAATTTCATATCAGATAATGATGGCTTTTGTCGTCTTTGTAATCGAGTGTATTCTGATAAACTATCAACTAAATCATTAAAGAATCGTAATGCTAAGTCAGTTAATTCATCAAGAAATTCTTGAGAATAATGATATTGATTTGATTCAAGAAATATAGCAATAATCTTCTCAAATGCAAAGTCCATAGGCAGAAGTTGATCTGTCATGTTGTTTGTATCTACATTCATAATTAACAGTTTACTTGTCGTGGTTTGTTTTTTTTTCTTTACAGTGAAAAGCAAAAGCAAAAAAAAGACATTCACATACAACAAAACTATACATAAAAACTTATACATCTAGTTACCCCCTAATAAATATTCAATTGCTCCTTGAACACTTCCACCAGTTCTTCTAAGGGCTTCTACATTTCTATCAAAATCAAAGAATCCCATATCATTCAATTGTCTCAATTGATTTTCATATCTCTCTTCTGGTGGTCTATTATCTACCGGTGCTGGTGCTGGTGCAGCTCCACCAAATAATGCCAGAGGATCTATTGGAGGAATACCATTGGGGAATAAACTAGCAAAGGGATTGGCTGCCGTAGTACCTGCTGTTGTTCCAGGAGTAGTACCTGCACTTGCATCAGTAGTATTTCCAGTACTTGCATCACCAGAAGTTGGACCTTCAATATTTGGATTAGCACCAGGAGCAGGGAATGCACTGGTTGCACCAGGACCACCAGCACCATCACCACCTCTTCCTCCTAATTGCATCATCATTCTCATCATTTCTGGATTAGTAAACATTTGTCTAAACATAGGACTTTGTAACATTTCCCTAGCTTGAGGACCCATAGCTCTTAATTGAGGATTTTGTTGAATCAAGAAATCCAACATTTGAGGATCAGATAACATAGCATTCATTTGTTGTTGTACCAAGGGATTTGACATCATTTGAGTTATTTGATCAGGATCAGGTAAATTAGCATTCATACCTCCATCAGGACCAAACATTGATGCTGAAGGTAATTGAGTGAATCCAGCATATCTTGCTCCAGTTAAATCAGCTAATGGGTTGAATGAACCTTGACCAGCAGCAATATTTGAAGGAACTGATTGTGGAGGAGGAGGAGAAGTAGTAGTAGTAGTAGTAGGTGAACTACTTCTAGCACCAGTACCTACAGCACACTTGGTCATACTCTTGACTAAATGAATAGTATGGCCATTTTGAACTTTATATGAACTTACAGTTTCTGTATCTTTTAAAACTTTACCTGAATAAATCAATCGTTGACTTTCAGCAGGGATATCTGCTTGTTGAGCAATTTTCTCTTTTAACTGTAAAACGGTGATTGAAGCATCGAATGTAACTTCATATTTCTTATCTCCCGAAGATTTGATAGTAACGGTAATCTCAGACATGTTGTTACTACTGGGATAATATGTGGTGGCCGATTTTTCTTTTGCCTTCCATAAGAAATGCGACATTCTCAAAAAAAAAAAAGACTGCCAAAAAACTAAAGTAAACGTTTTCTTTATAAACACACACTAAGATAAAATACACAATTGTACTTTTAAACTAATAATACACACAAAATAAAGACAGAGACAGATAAATAATACATATTAACACATAAACACCAAAAAAAGAAACAATCATTAACAAAACAAAACAAAACATAAATGAACGAACACACACAACCAAAAAAAAGGAAGCATTAACAGTTAATGCAATAAATAAATCATAAGACTCTCTCCATACTTTTCAAAGATGGAGTAAAAAGTTTATCGTTTAACTTCAACTCTCCAACCACATTCTAAACAACCAAACCCTTCAATTCCATCACCAAATGTAATTTTTCCTTTACTCTGCATTAATGACCATTCACCTTTAGCGGGGATTTTTCTACAAGATTCATTAAGACATCTTGCACTTGTTTTCTTATATCTTAACCCACAAGAATTACATAATTGACCTTCTTTAATTGACCACGAGGGTCTCCAACATGGAGATTGATCAGACCCACATGAGATGCAAACACGAGGTGTGTTGTGATGGTGGTGGTGGTGCAGGTGCAGGTGATTTTTTGGAGGAGATTTAAGTAAATCTGTACGGGAAGGTATTTTTCCTGAAGGTGAGGAAAAGGGAATTAATTTATGATTAAGTTGTTGTTGTTGTGGTGGGGTGGTTTTGTGAGGAATTGAAATAAGTGAAGGTAAAGCATTAAATGAACTGTAGTTATTATTGATTGGAGACGATACAACGTAGGATGAGGAGTTGTATTGTTGTTGTTGTTGTTGTTGGTGTGTAGGTGGTGGTGCATAATACCCTACTGGGGGTGATGTTGACAGTGAGAATGAATGATGTTTAATTAACGGTGTCTTTTCTGAATTGGAAAAACTTCCTGAATTGAATTGTTCCAGTTGTGACAAATTCATTAAAGATTGAGCTAATTCTAAATATTCCGGATATTTCTTAACATCATTTAAATAAGTTTTGTTTAAATAAGTATAATTTGATTCATATGGGAAATTAATTTTCCGTTCTCGATCAAGTTTAGGTAACATTGTTGAATGAATTTTTGAACTTATTCTTGAGTCAAAATTTGGTTTACCTGGGGATGTTGGTTTAAATGTAGGTAAAGTTTCATTAGCATGTTTATTCAAATAATTATATTGATTTAAATGGAAATGTTTTGATTCTTTAGTAATTTTATCTAATAATTCATATCGCCAATTTTCATCATTAGGTTTATAAGTATCAAAATAATCCAAAGAAACTGTAGGAGTAACTGGTTTTAATTTCATTGATTGTTCAAATTTTTCTGCCGTACCTAAAACTGTGGAAATACTTGGTAAAATAATTTTACTACTAGGTTTCCCCTTTCGTACTAATGTATCCTCCTTGGGAATAGTCTTGGGTGAATTGGAAGGAGATAAAGGATTAAAGAATCTTTTAACTGGAGAAAGAGATCTTGATCGTAATTTCTTTACCCCCACATTAAATCTTTCATCAGTAATCGGAGATTCTGAACTGGTAGTGTTACTTTCACTTGAAGGTGGAGGAGAAGGTGGTGCAGTTCTTGATCTTTTCTTGGGAGTACTATTTATAATATCATCACTAGAAGATCTTCGTTTATTTTTGTTGAATCTGGTAGGTACAGCTATAGATCCATTGATTTGAATCAATTCATTATGACTGCGAGATCTGATAAGGTTTGTATCGTTATGATGTCCCAATTGTTTCAATTGGTCCTTAAACATAGCGGGTTGTACTAAATTCATAATATGTAGTTGTTAATTCTTCCTGATGGTTGTGGTGAGACGGAGAAGGAGGGATCTGGGAAATGTGGATGAAATTCTTAATTCGTAAAAAAAGATTTGATAAGATTTGTAGCACAAAGATATAACTTAATAATAATGGGAAACCTGGAGGTTGTGTTTTTTTGTTTTTTTTTGCAGTCTTTACCTAAAACAACTCAGTTTTACCTATTTTTGGAAGTGTAATTATGGGTTGCCACTTGGTTACTGGAACAACAACGACAAACAACAACAAAAATAAATAAAAATTGTGGAACACAAAAAAAAAAAGAAAAACTGAATCAACCTTACAAAAAAAAAAAAGAAAATTCAAGCCGAAAAATTAACTTTATAAATTCTTTCTTTAATTAGTGAAAGAAAAAAAAATATCCCTTTTAACAAAGAAAAATAATCAACTTATGATCTTGAAATTTTCTTCTTTCTTTTAAAAAAAACCACCTAGATTAATTAAAAGTGTAACCAATATTCAAGTTTAACTCTTTTCTTTTTTTTTATTCTTCTTTTGGGGTGAGAAGCTTTGAATGATACCTTGGTTTGTAGCGGATGTTGGCGGCAAGGAGGAAATATGTAATGCAAAATGTACTGGTTAGATTTCCAAGGCGGGGTGGTTGTGTCACTTACAGGTAGTAGTAATAGATGATCTCGGGAATGCAAAGTGATTTATATATAATTCCGATTTAAATTTGAATCCAAAAAAAAAAAGATAAATTAATCAAGGATACAACAACGGATGTGGAGAACAAACTTAAAAAGTCGTGTAATTAAAAAAAAAACGAATGTAATAAAAATACAACAAACTGGATGTAAAGTAGAAGAAGAAGAAAAGAAAAAACTGTTCAAGTAAAACCACAGGATACATAGTATAAGTTATATATAGTTAAGGAGGCTGGTAGTATCATTATTACGAAACGTAATTATTATTATTATTATTGAATCTCTCTGATTTAGTTGATAGTACGAAATATTTAATCCCAGGTACTTGTGCTCCTAAAATTAAAGATTTCAGGTTTATTGGGCCAGTTTTAATCTAAAAAAAGAATGGAATTGTCCTAATTGGGAAGAAAATCCAGCATACATCAATTGTTTGAACCGTTCAAATAATGAGAATGACGGGAGAAAAAAAAAGTAAAAAATAACTTGGCACAGATTTTAATTTTTTTTTTTTTTTTTTCTAAAAGCCAGCGAAAATTTTCTGTTTTTGTGTATGAGTGGGTGTGCTAGACATTGATTTAGATTGAAATCAGCTTTTCTCCTGAACTGGGAAACAAGAACAATGAAAACAGGGAGAGATAATTTGGACAATAGAAAATTAGACAAGTGTGATTTTTTTAGGGAGGAGAGAGAAATAGTATGTATTGTTCGTATCCTTAACCAATTAACCACCCCTCTCTCCGTCTTTCTCTACATCGTTGTGACTTGCGGTTGTAACCCCCTCTACATATTTTTTTTTCTGTTCCGTTCCAGCCCCCTCTAACCATCTTGCATGAATAAAAGAATTGTCTTTTGCTGGTTAGTAGCCAATTAGTAACGAATCATTCTATTTTTTTTAATTAAATCATTCTATATGTATCATATACTTCGAGTTGCATTGATCTGCCATGGGGCTGAAGATGTTTCAACTAGTTCTTTTTAATCAGGCACTATCAAAAAGCTTGTTTTTTTTTTTTTCAGTAAACAAGGCAGTTTACCCAAAAGAAATCTATTAATTTAGTAATTTATTGAAAGAAGGAAAGAAATAGAGGGAAAGAAAATAGAAAGGCGGATTCGAATTTGAGAATAAAGAGCTCATATCCTGTTCATATTACTTTGTTTATCAAAACCCCCCTTGTTTCTCTGATTCAAGCATGATATTACAAAGTACGAAAAATCCTTTGGTTCTTAACCCTAAAAAAAAGGGAGAAGTTGCATTCTTCGAGAAATGGAAGTGACACGGGGATTTTTCATGACCAAGAAATGGTTGTGAGTTTTTTTTTAATATTTTTCGGAATATGGAAGGAAAGTTTGACAAATTGAAAAGTTCCGAATAATGGGTGAGCTAACAACATGTTCTAATAATGGTACACTTTTGATAGAGTAGTATACTTAATCGGTACTAATGTAGTATTACTATAAACTATTCTCTAGTTTTTGCAACTTGTCCTTGGTACCCCCTAGTACAATCAGAGAAATGTTTTTTTTCCTGCTCCTACACATAAATCGATGCAAAAAAATTTTAACTCAAACGGTAAATACGACAGTTCCAGTAACTACCACCACAACCATGAATCAAGATCCCAGTAAGTAAAACGTCCCATGTCAATCAATTAGTCTAATCACACTAACACATTCCAGCACAACCAATCGAACCTTTTCTTAAAGAATTCCTTTCCTCATTAGATGCTCAATATATATCACCAACCCAATCATTCCCTAATGTCGAAACATATGCTACTCAATTTGCATCAACACTTAAACGAGATTCAGCAATCATAATCAATGGTAAACCCATAATCCCCAACCCACAAGAAGATTCTCGTTTACAATTTCAAAAAAAATGGTTAACTACTCCATTATCTTCTCATCAATTAACTAGTTTTGATGTTCATTTAATTCCTGGAACTGGTACATTAATTATAAATTTTTGTGCCAAAGTTAAATTTGATCAAAGTGGTAAGAATAGATTAGGGGAATCTGCCGACTTAATAAATGATAGTTCAATTGGTAATAGAACAATTAGACCTATTTGGGGATCAAATTTCGGAGTAAATATTAATTTAGTAGTTGATGAATCAGTGGTGAACAATTCCAAGGGAGAAATAATAAGTAGTTTAAATTATAGATTTACTTATATACCAGAAGATACTATTTTAAAAATATAGAAATTTTTATATATTATTTTTTTGAATATATTCCGTTAATAGATCACCCAAGAATTTTGTAGAATAAATTGTTGGAGTTTTCTCAAATTTTGTATAATTTAATTCTTGTAGTGCCCAAATTATATTAGGAGTAATGAAATCATAGAAAATTAAATCAATATCTTCTTCCTGCAGTTGTAACTGTATACTTTCAACAACATTTGGAATAGGGAAGTTGATAACTGGTTTGTGTAAAGTATCATCACCATCATTTCCAAAATCATCATGAGTTACATATCCCTTGGACAACTTTTTAGTTTCAAGATTCAAAGGAATTTGATCACGTTTCAAGTTTTCTCGGGAATAATATTGATGTGGAGGTAATAATCTTTTATTATCAATACCTACTTCCCTAGTAAGTATATACCCATTATTATTAAGTAAACTTGCAACTTGTATAGCTATAGATTTAGGAACAGTAAATTTAACCCATTTATTTTCAAAAGGTGATACAATATATTGAGAATCTATAGTATAAGCACCTTTATACAAGTCATATCTTATAGATCCAGTATTGATAATCACAATTCTACTTTCAGTAGATTTGACTTGTTTCTCAGGTTTCAACGATGTCAATACTTTAGATGTCAACAAGTTGAAAATATTATTTTTATGATCAATTGGGACATAATCAATATAATAATTACTATTATTAACATATCCTAGAGCTTGATTCAAGTTTAACTTGTTTCTAGTTTCCACAATCAACTCAGAAACATGTTTCCCCTTTGCTGTATCAAACTGTTCAATGTTGGTGTTTGTATGATGTAAAAATGAATGTAAATTAAAATCAATATATGATCGAGAAAATCTATCATATAAGTCAACTCCCGTCATATTAACACTAGTCCAACCAACAGTTTCACAATATCTTCCACTTTGTAATCCTGTAGACAATTCATCAAACACAGTGAAATCTCGAATATGACTATGTCCTCCAAAATATTGTATAATAGTATTAGGAAAGAATTTACGTAAATGTTGATGCAAAGTATACAATTCAGGATAATCATGTGATATAGGGGTATGAGCCACCACAACAATCAAATCAACTTGTTCTTGATATTGTTGCAATACTTGATTAAACCAATCTTGTGATATAACTTGTGATATTGGGATAACTCTTGTACCATTATTGAATCGATCAAAATCAAATAAAAATCCAAATGCTAAAGTACGTATTTGTTTTATAGGAGTTGTGAAATATTTAAATTTTTGTCCAAATGGAACAAAAGTATTGTTTAACTTATACTCCACATTGCTACTGATATATTTATTGACAAAGTGTTTAGCAACTAATTCATATTCTTGACGAGAATTTTCCCATACATATAATTCATGATTACCAATAGTCAACAAATCATACTCTTGTTTCATGAAAATAGGTGTTGATACTTTACCATTGGGATATGTAATATCAGAAAATCCATTCCCATCATGTCTATCACCACTATCAATTAATAATAAGTCTTGACCTTGTTCATGTGCTTGCTGACGAAGATGAGTAGTAAATGAAATAAAATCTCCCCAATTGGCATTGTATTGTTTTTGGTTTAAATGACCAGAATACCAACCATGGGTATCTGTAGTATGAACAAAGTTTATATCATTCCATGTGATATTTCGATATGTTGAACCAATGGTGTCACTTCGAATATGAGCTTCAAGATCTACAAGTTTTTCACTGAGAATTGGATAGTTGTAACTCCAAAGAAACCCAAGAAGACCAATGTTGACCAATACAAGAAGAACTTGAAAAGATATCATGTGTGTGTGTGTGTGTGTATATATATGTGTGTGTATATATGTGTGTATTGTTTGTGTATTGTTTGTGTATATATGTGTGTGTGTTCAACGCCACTAAAGTGTATTCTGTCAAAAGAAAAGATAAGATCTTTATTAAATTGTTACTTTACAAATGGGGTTATTTTAAATGCGCTCACATGCGCGCGCTTTATATATTAACAAATCTATAAACACATTTATAAACCTTGTTGAGCTCTTCTTCTGTCTCTTTCTTCAGAAATAGATAACTTAATACCCTTACCCTTTGGTAAAGAAACCCATGGCTTACCAGCTTCAGTACCAATAACGAAAACGTTAGATAATCTGGTAACAAAAGTGTTATCTAAGGAATCCTTAATATGAACTAAATCGAAACCTCCTTCATGCTTTTCTCTGTGAACAATAACACCAACTCTACCCAAGTTTCTACCCCCAGTGACCATAACTAATCTACCAGTATCGAATTTAATGTAATCAGTGATCTTACCAGTAGCTAAATCAATCTTAACAGTATCATTAGCTCTAACTAATGGATCTGGGTATCTGATAGTTCTACCATCATGGGTAACAGCATATGGAACACCTCTCTTACCTAATTGAACCTTCTTAACTTTACCTAATTTATAAGAAGCTTCTTCAGCAGAAATTCTGTGAACAGCAAATCTACCCTTGACATCATAGATTAATCTAAAATGTTCATTGGTAGCTTCTAAAGTGATGACATCCATAAATCCAGTTGGGAAAGTAGAATCAGTTCTAACTTTAGCATCAACTTTAACGTGTTGTTGCATTAAGATAGCCTTGACTTCTCTACCATTAAGAGCATACTTAAGTCTGTTTCTTAAGAAAACAACTAATGGTAAAGATTCTCTTAATTTGTGTGGACCAGCAGATGGTCTTGGGGCATAAGTACCGGACAATTTGTCCAACATCCAGTGGGATGGAGCTGCCAATCTCTTCAAGTGCTTCTTTGGTCCTCTAGCCATGTTTAGTTAGTTAATCAATTAGTTAGAAAGAAAATGGATGTGAAAAATTATATTTTTTTTTCAACCACACATCGTTAAAAAGAAATGTGAGACAGTACGTAAGAAAAAAAAAAAAAAAATTAGGGCTGGAACCCTGCGAAATTACACATTTCACGTGATATAAATTATACAAGATATTATTTTATCTACTTCCCCCATCTAAACCAAGTACCACCAGTTTTACTATGCTTTTTCAATTCTTGTTCAAGTTCAGTTTGTTCTTCTAATAAATTCAGTAATTCTTCTTCTAAATTAACTGCTCGTTCTGTTTCTTCAGCGTTTACTTTTAATAATTCTTGAATATTTTGTTCAATCTCTTTGGGTAATGCCTTAGAGATTATATCACTTGTTGAAGTTGAAGGAGATTCTCCCATTTTTGATTCTAATTCTTGAATATTATGTTTTAATTTCTCTATAGTATTAGTTAAATCTTCATTATCATTAATTATATCAGGTAAGGTAATTTTTAAATCAACCATATTTTGAACAATTTCAATATGATCATTATTTAATTTAGCAAAATCAGTCTCTAATTGTTTAATCTTGTAACGTAAATTACCATTTTCAAGTTTAATTTGTTTTATATCATCAACTTTTGAATTTTCAATGGTATATATATTTTCAAATTCGTTTTCATATTTGGTTAATTCAACAGGATCAAGGTTAATTTTCATGGAATCAAATACTAAAGCATCTAATTTATAATAATTATTTGCTGGTGTTGAAGTTCCAGGATTTTTGGATCCTGGTAATAAAGAAAATCGTTTAGAACTTCTCTTGTTTGAATCATCTTTAAAATTAATAAATTCTTCATTAATATAAATATTAAACAATTTATCTTTTAAAAATTCTAATAAATTATCAAAGGAAAGTGATAATAGATTAGCTTGATTCTTTAACATTAAATTAACAGCAAATTTCAATATAGATTCAATACCTTGAGTAACAACAATATCATAAATTCTTAAAACAATATCCAAGGGGAATTTATAGGCAAATAACGTCAAAAACCATTGTGAAGCATACATTGAAGACTTTATTCCTTGTTTAACCAAGTGATTATACAACACGGGAGAATAAGATTCCAATACTCGATCAAATTCATACAACATTAAATGTAAACCTTTCATTTCCGGACAAAATAAATCTCGAAGTCGATATTCTTTCATTAATGTAACCAATGTAGAAAAACATTCTGCTTCACTCATATTCATAATTAATGGAATGGTAATGAAAATCATTCCTTGAGTATAACCAACATCAGGATCAAATAAACTATAAGATTTAATAACATTGAATAATTCTTGCGACTTATTAACTTGTTCAACATTGGTAAAGAAACTTGTTCTTGATAAATCTCGTTTAATTGCTTTTTCATGAATTGAAGATTCTTGTTTTAAATGAAGATAAAATTCTTCCAATTGGAAATTTTTCGATTTTGTCACTAATTGCCAAATAATTCCTCGAAATTCTTTGGGAATACCTGACATTATTAACTCACTTAATTTATTCAGTTCATGATTAATTACATAATTATAATCATTGACAATTTCTGTCCAAAATTCCCAATCAATTTTATATTCAAACATTTCACTAAACCCACCAACAGTATTTTTAATATCATTAAATGTTTTCTTGATATTTTCTGTCCCAGTATTAACCGCATCTTGAACTTGATCATCTTGTTGAGTAAATTTTAAATTTAATTGATTGAATTTGGATTGTAACAAATAATTTGAACTGGATTTATCATATGTCGTCAGAATTGTGGTTAACATATCAATAGATTCTTGTTGAATTTGGAAATTTTGTTCCAAAGGTGATCCTGGTTCGTCTAAACGAATACATGTATTGATTGAATTGCGATTGGGTAAAGGAGGAATACCAGTATCACCATTGATTTGGTCAAGGTCATTTTCTTCTTGATGTTCCTTAGCATCTTCGAATTCGTCACCTGACATTGTATATATATATCTGTATATCTATTAAATTAAAACTAAGTGTTTGTCAAATTTAGAAATCAACACAAACAACAAAGGGGGGTGTTACACCGGAGAGAAAAAAAAAATGTGGAAGTAAATTGTGTGTACCGGTGTAAGCGCGTAACCACCCCTTAAATTTGGTGGTAAGATAACAGTCTCAGTGTAACACTTGCGCAGATCTGCACTTATACACTTATTCACTTATACACTTATTCACTTATTCACTTATTCACTTATACACTTATACAATTATACACTTATTCACTTATACACTTATACAATTATTTATAAATAAACATATGAATAAATCGCTATATATATATATATATATATATATTTATACCTCAACCCTAAATACTCTCTCCTTAATGACTCGAAGAGATCCAATAATATTCATCACAATCATTAACACTTATAACTGGTTCCATATTTGGAATCGTGGTAGTTCCCATTACAAACTCAGGACGTACAATATCATCTTCTGAAAGTGGATGAAA
The DNA here is from genome assembly GCA_002911495.2 of Spathaspora sp. UFMG-CM-Y285. Lineage (NCBI taxonomy): Eukaryota > Fungi > Ascomycota > Pichiomycetes > Serinales > Debaryomycetaceae > Spathaspora > Spathaspora sp. UFMG-CM-Y285. The sequence continues at coordinate 50,107 of PPUV02000050.1, forward strand.
TTCGTCACTGGTAGAAAATAAATCACTTTGAGTATCACAAGAACTTTCACTATTACCATAATAACAACTTAAAATATCTGATTCATCTACACTACCACTTGAAGAAGGAATCATTGATTGAGATTCCAATTCACTATCTTCTTCAAATATTATTCCTCCAGTAATATTCTTTTCTTTACATAAACTTTCCAATTTTTCTCGATCACAATTAGGAAAATAAATTCGCAAAACATTTTTATCAGAAATATATTTAATAGGTAATTCTCCCAATTCAAATAAATTAGTTAAATCCTTTTTTAAATCACTCAATTTTTTTTCAAACATCTTAATATTAAACATCATTTCTTCAAATGTTTCTTCAGTTAAAATTGTTTCTTGAGGAATATTTAAATTGAAATTTATTGGGAAATCCATAAAACATCCAACATTAACTTGATTACATGCCAATTTCTCTTGAGTTGTAGCAGAAGAATCACTTCTAGCTAATTCGAGCGTTATTTTATGATGTTGAGGAGTTAAAGATAAGTTTAATCGAATTGTAGGATTAAATTTATTGTTGTTGTTGTTGTTGTAGTAATTAAATACATGATTTGTTTGAGTGAACCCACCATATATTTGATATTTTTCTCGTAATCGATTAAACAAAGTTCGATAAGTTAACCTAACATTTTGTTGATACAATTTCAACCGAAAATTACTTTGATATGCTTGAGAAAAATTATGAAACATAAAACTGTGATTTAATGACAGTAAGATTCGTGAACCACCAGTAGTACTACGCTTCCCAGCAAAACTATAAAATCTTTGAAAGATGTTATATTTACCAAACCATGATTTACCTTTACCTGAAAAACTTGAATTTAATTGATGATATGTCCAATTTGGATTACTACCACTAGTAAATGAACTAAAAAAACGTCTAACTTGAAATCCAGGACATTCAAAATTGGAACGAAGTCCATGTGGACGACCACTTCTTCTACTTTCTCTTGGCACAGGAACTCTTACAGGTACAGGAATAGGTTGAATCTGATGAGGATTAGCTAATCTCTCAGCAAGTTCTTCCAATACCCGTTGAATCCTCCTTGAGATATTTCTTGTTAACCTTTGCATACTCATGGTTCGGAAATGGTTCGGAAATGATCGGAAATAAAACTTGTTCTATTATGGTATTGAAGTATACCTATAGTATATGAATAATTTAAAAAGATTACAAGGGGGGTTTAATGCCCTCTCGTCTAAGCTCTTGTTACTGGGCTCTTTAAAAAAAAAGACTCACAGGAAAAAAAAAACAATTGTGGAGGGAAATCCTTTTTTTTTGTTGTGTTGTACGTTTCTTTTTTTTGTCGTTGTTGTTGAGGGGTTTAGCGTTGTTTCATTTTGTAATTTGTTATTTCCGTAGATTTCCCAATGGGGAAGTACAAGTAACGCATTTCTTTCATAGTGTCTGTGTGTAGGTCCTACATGACTTGTTGCAACTTTCTCACTACAACTACACATACTTGACATTGTAAACTTCTTTTTATTTTAACAAAGTATAAAATTTAAAACTAATTAAGTAAAAAATTTAAAAAAAAAAGTCAGGCCAAATAAAAATAAATAACAATCTTTTTTAAACATTAATAAGGGAAGAATCGTCCATGACATCATTAAAAATCAAATCAAAACTAGTGGTTACATCACCAGGAAATAAACCAAGTTCTTGAGGAAGTTGTGTATGCAACTGTTGTTGTTGTTGTTGTTGTTGTTGTGGTGGTTGTTGTTGTTGTTGTTGTTGTTGCTGCTGTTGCAGTTGATGCACTTGTGTAAGTATCTGTTGTGGTAATTGTTGGTGTTGATATTGTTGATATGGCATCACCATTGGAATTTGTTGTTGTCCTACATCGGGTTTATATTTCTTCGTACTTGGTTGTTCCAACAAGAACTCTTCATCTTCAATTCCAGTATCATCAGCACCATAATCTCCAGAATTAATTGATAAAATCGAAGAAGGGGAAGTCAAGGAAGAATTTTCAGTTGATTCATAATGGAACATTCCTGGAGCAACAAATTTAAAATCTGAAGGTTTTACAGGAGGAACTTGTTGTTGTATTTGCCGAGTCGGCGGTTGATTTTGATGAAAATTGAAATTATTTGTAGTAGGTATATTATTTAGTATAAAATCATCAATAATTTCTTGTTTTATTTTAGAATTGTCACTTTTTAATGACTTGGTACTAGGTATTGGATTAGATTTAGATTGCCGTAAAGGATAACTATTAAAATCAATGTCATCATGAGGATTAAACGCTACTGGAGTTTGTATTTCCGATTTTACTACCATTGGTATTGCTTTTAATTTGGGAGATAAATTAACAGGAGTAGGTAAAGGAGAAACCGTTGTTGTTCGTTGATCATTTCCTGATTCTTCAATTTTTTGTTTTAATGGAGCTAAAACCAGTTCATAAGTTTCCATTAATTCATCAATATCATAATATGTAGTTGAAGGTAATAAATAATAAATAATATCTTCTAATTTCTTGACTTTATTCTCAACTTCAGTTAAATGAGCTCTAGTTAAGGGAGATCTAACAGTTCTAGGACTATATGAACAATGCCAATTATGTTGAGTACATTTTGTACATCGAGGGAAATCCTTGGAACATTTTAATTTCCGTTTCCTACATGAATCACAAGCTTGTTCAATTGCAGGATTTGAGGATTTGTTAGTCGCTTCTAAAGACTCAATTGAGTCTTCGGGAATTGATTGTTGTTGTTGTATATTATCTGATCCTTCTCCTGAGTATTGCTCTTGCTTAGGACATTCTGACCAAGTAGTATTTTCAATATTAGATGACATGTTACCAAAGCAATAACTAATAATTGAAATTAATCTTTTGAAGTTTGTAATTTAAAATATCCTTTTTCTTATATGTGTAGGAGGAGAAACTAAAATTCCAAGAAAATGTCCCAAAAATAAAAGTAAAAAATATATATATATAATTCTCTGTCTTGTAAAACTTAACTTTTCGTATATATATATATATTGCAATTACCTGTATAATTGAGTAGATTCAAAAATTGCTTGGAAGTGGGTAAAAATTCAATTGGGTTAAGTTTTCTTATAAAAATGGAACAGGATTTGCAAAAAAACAATAAAACAAATATGAAATGTTCCTCGAAAATGGAAAAAAATGAGGGGGTGCAAAAAATAAAGGGGTGGATTATAACGTGGGAGTTTTTTTTTTTGGAACCTGTATAAATGACGATGCCCGTGTGTGGTGTGGTTTGTCTCAAGCCAAAAAAAATAACAACCAAAAATTCAAACTTAAAAAATTAATTTGAAACTGTTGGATTTTCTTTGTCGGTTTTTTTCTTCTCTTCTTCACAATAGAATGATGAAAAAAAAACGTTGTATCTTGGTTATGCTATTTTACCAAAAGGGTTTGCAATAGACAACCAAAAATAAAATAATTGATATAATTAACACAGGAACTGATCGAGTATGCGATGTAATCCCAAATAAATACTTTTTTTTCTTAATATATGTCTCTGTAGTTTCTTGTCTAACGTATAATCACAGGAGAACGCAAAAAAATCAAGTTAATCCTTCGACACGTCTATACAGATTTCTGCGTTTAATACGAATAGGTTTCAAATAAGGTGATTTCTTTTCCAAGAAGCGCAAATTGATCTAGGTGAATTATTCAATTGCCGCAAAATCAAGTTCAATTAAGAAAAAAAAGACAAATTTTAATTTGGGATGCTTGTTATATCCTTTCGCGTAGTCTCGGAGGGATAGGTCAAGAATATCAAATTCACGTATCAAGAATTGATCTGGTACAGTCCAGGTTTAGTTGCAGGAGGAGATGACTAAAGCAAAGATTATTTATGTCTTGATCTAGTGAGGATCACTAAGTTGAATGAAGTGCTTGTTGTTGTTTTACAAAGAGCAAGAAAGAAAAAAAAAGAGAAGGAGAGATTCTAAATTAGGATCATTTTTTTGTTATTAATTCGAACTGGTGGGAATTTGTTGATGCATTTATACGAAGTTACCACATCAGAATTTTGAAATTGTGTTTAAAAGATGAAGAAACTGAAAAAAAAAAATTAGTAAAAAAAAAAAATAAACAAATGTAAAAAAAAAAAAAAAGGCGCAACTATAGTAAAAAAAGGCTCATCATTTTTTTTTTGGCTTCACCAGCCGTCAAACTAACATCACGATCAGTTACAAATCAAAAGTTTTTCCCTCCTAGTGGCACCATTCAAAACCATAGGGGAAAGAAAAAATCTGGCAACAGATTATATTCAATTAATCAGAGTAGTACATTCACGTTTCTCCTTTTAACAAGATCCACATGTTGAATATGTTTCATGACCCCCCTCGAGTAGAGAAGGGATGATATATTGGTCTTAGTTCCGAAGAGGGGTAACCTCCCTTATTCTTTAAAAAGTGTAGCAAAATTAGGAACGGATGTGTCCTACAATATTTTTTTCATGCATAATTATTCATTAGTTTTTCATTTTTGTTCTAAGAATTTTTTTGTTTTGGTGTTCTATTAATATTTTTTTGTTTTTTTTTCTATTCTTTTTTTTGTTACATTTAGATTCTCGGAAAAACTCTAAGTGCATAAAACTTTAAACAGCAACTGACGGTAGGAAAACAAGATTTGAAGGTTGGGTATGGGGTACAACCAGTATATAACGCAAGTACCTTTTCAGATTACCTATTTACTAACATTCAGCTACATTTCATTGGTGAAAACTTCTCGTCGTAGTTGATGTTTTAAAGTAAAATTTCACCCAAAACACACAGTTACCACTTTTTTGTGTCAAGAATATGAAGTGATGCCGGGTTCGGACTTTATTTTTTTTTTTCTCTCTTAATGTTACATTTACGAACTTACTCATACCAAAAAAAGCACATGTACCAGATCAGAGTGTAATATCCAACACGTATTCCAAGAAGGTTACACGTTACCCCTTTTTGAAAGTTATACTTGTCCTTTAAAATACAGATGTTTCTTTAATCTAGGCTACGAATTTTTTTTTTTCTTAAATTCACCCTGGATGTGATCCCGCTAATTCCCGAAAAGTTATGATTTTAATCTCTCTCCAAATTCACCCTGTTCCCAGGGCAATAAAAAAAAATAAAAATATCGGTAATTTCCAAACAACGCCAGATCAATCAAAAAAAAAAAAAAGAATTAAAAAATAACAAAAAAAAAAACCGCATAATGCCAACGGTTTTCTCTCTAGTTTTACTCGGGTTTATGTTCCGAATTTACACCAGCGGAATGGTCTTCCATGTCTATTACAACAACAGTATAAAATGGTTGGCATACCCCGGGGGATCAACAACTGTTGGAACAACTTCCCGAAACCATACTAGTGTTGTATATTCTGGACAACTACCCGGGCGAGCTAGAATTGTAGTCGCCTTTTGTAGATAAGGGCAACAATTGGATTGTTTTTTTTCAGATTTTTTGAAAAATCCCTCTTCCCTTCCTCGCATATCTCTTTCACTTTAACACTAAACAACTCTCATTTGTCAGATAATCTTGAAAACTTTTTTTTTTATTTCCTATTGTTTTTGTAACTATGCAAAGGAGATACATCACCGAGATCAAAGAGGGGTAAACCCAACGGAGATTGGCGGCGCTTCTATTTTTTTTTCTTTTTTTGTTGACTATTGTAAAGAATCCTTTTGTGTTTAGCGTTATGTTTTCGACTAATTAGGTCATTCTCCCATTTAGAAAGATCTGTTTCTTTTTTACTTTTGTGTGTATTATTCTATAGACTATACATTATCATCGTGGTAAACAAACTTACTTCTTTTCGGATCTAATGGGGCATGTTTAATATACAGATCATTATCTGAAGGACGTTCTAATTTATCATTTGTATTAAGCATACTCTGAATACTCAACAATATCGACTCTATTGAACACGCAGGAGTCCAATCTTCTCCTAAAAGATTTAGGCAGATATGGCCATTACTATAAATATGAGGATGAATTGGGATTTTTGATTTTTCTAAAATTTCAATAGAATCAGAATCTCCTTTATCATCATCAACAGATTCATATATGATAAATTTAACTTGAGGACAATCAACAGGGTAATCTTGAGTTATATTAATACTTAAATAATATCGTTCATAATCAGGATATAATGTATGATTGGAAATTCTAATTTGAAAGATAAAGTTAGTAAGATTGTCATCATTATTGACAAGCTTTATCCCAGGAAGAGTACTTTGTGATAACGATTGATATTCCTTTAATAATCTCTTGTAAAATGGATGTTTTGACATTGTGACAAGGGGGGAAAAGGGATGTTGTATTATCGCGTTGTTTGCCTTGTTCTTTTTTTTTTTTTTTGCTTCACATTGTTTTTTTTTTCTACACTTTGTGATTTCCTGATATGGTTGAAAAAAAAAAGAACGTCTATTTAAATAAAACATCTATAGAGGCATGGCTTGAACCGTACTACGTGAAGATGAACCTGCAGGTTTACTTTGCAGTTTTTTAAATCCATTTCGTTGAGAACTTTGACTTGGTCTTCGTTTTCGTTTTTGACTTGATTGTGTTGGGGTTGTGTTTTGTTGGAAAAATGGCGATGTTGTCGTGGTCTGTATCTGACTAGGACCTTTCTTTCGTTCTCTTGCTAATCGTGCTAAATCCTTTTTGAAATAATGGAAATATTCCGTTTGTTCCTTGGAAATACCTGCTAATTTTGAAAAATCTCTTTTATTAGTAGGTAAACTCTTCAGCATATCCTTTAAAGTACTATCTGACATTAGAATTTGATTTCTGATACCTACTTGAACCAGAGCATTCACTCGAATACGATTTAATTCTTGAAAACTTTTCTCAATATGAGGTAAATCTTCATTGTATACACCTGATCCAAAATTATTATTAGGCAAATCAATACTAGTCATTTCTCGTGCTGTAGTAAATGATCCTTGATATCTAAATCCATTAAGATTGGACAGGGAATTCCCCGTTGGCTTTAAAACAGGTGGTGCTTTTGGTGCCGTATTCATATTCCTAGTACCAGATATACATTGCATTTTTATTTTCTTACTTCCCGACAATACATTATTAGCATTCTTGCCTACTTGAATATAACTAATAGGGAACCCTCCAGGTGAACGTATATATTCATCCAAACATTTTTCCGACATCAAATAAAAAAACAATCGATCAATCTCGGTTTTATCCATCAGTTCTCCCTTACCATAATATGGATTTTTATCATGTCCTACCGAAGTAATTTTCATACTTCTTGAACCTTTATATACATCTTCACAATGTAACCGGGTAACATCAAAACCTTGAAATGATTGAACTAGCCGAATGATATCTGCTGCTTGACAAGTAAAATCTTTTTCCACGCTAGTATTGGCACCTGAATTACGACAATTATCACATTGTCTATGACATAATTTAGGGTCAAATGTTTCATTAAAATAATGCAACACTTGTTTTCTACGACAATCAATGACATTTTCACAATATTGTACCACTTGTTTCAATTTAACCATATGATTATCGCGACTTAATTTATTCAAAGTTTTATCTCGAATAATCATACTTCGCAAATGATGAGCATCACGAGTATTGAAAAACATAAGACATTCTGAAGGTTTCCCATCCCGACCTGCTCTCCCAGTTTCTTGATAATATCCTTCTAAACTTCGAGGAATAAATAAATGAATAACAAATCTTACATCAGGTTTATCAATCCCCATCCCAAAGGCAATAGTGGCACAAATCACATGAACTTTGTTTTCTTGCCAATAAGTTTGTACTTCAATTCTTTGTTCCGAAGTCATACCAGCATGATAAAATGCCGTATGTAATCCTAACAGATTCAATCTTTGACTTGTTTGTTCACAAGATTGTTTTGAATGACAATATATAATCCCAGTTTTATTTTTGAATCGACGAAATATATAATCTTTGATTACATCTAAATGATTAGCATTTTTCCATTGAACTTCATAAAACAAGTTAGTTCGATTAAAACTTTGTTTGAAAAATACCGGATTTTTCAAATTTAAATGAGTAATTACATCAGCTCTAACTCGTTCATTTGCCGTAGCCGTTAATGCCATTACAGGAACTTGGGGGAATTTTGTCTTGAATAATCCCATTCCCTTATAATCAGGTCGAAAATCATGACCCCAAGAACTTAGACAATGGGCTTCATCAATAACAACTCTTGCCAATTGACCTTCATTATATAATTTTTCAATTACTTTTTGAAACATGGTTGATTTAATCACCATTTCTGGTGATAAATAAACTATATCAAGTAACCCTTCACGAAATAAATGCATAGTATTTCTTTTCTCTTCGGCAGTACCCTTGGAATTAATCATCCGAACTTTAACATCTAATTTTTCCAAATGATGTACTTGATCTTGCATAAGTGATATAAGTGGTGATATAACAACTGTAGTTCCCTTGGTTTCACCTCCTTTAACTAATGCTGGTAATTGATAACAAAGTGACTTCCCCCCACCTGTAGGCATTAATACAAAGGCATCTTTACTTAATAATGTGGCAATCACAGCTTCAAGTTGATTAGATCGGAATGAATTCAATTTAAAAACATTATTTAATACATGATATATTTCATCAATAAATGGTTTAGCTTCTGGAGGTATATTCTCTTTATTTACCGGGGTTACGATTTGCGAAGATGTGGGTTTACTTAATAACTTCAATAATTCAGCATCATCTTCATCTCCAAAATCCAGATCATCGAAATCACTATCTATATTGAAAACTGGTTTTGTTGGAGTAGTTGTATTGACATCAATTCCCAATACATTACTCTCGTCATCATCAGAAAGTACTTCAATAATATCTACTTCTCGTTCATCATTCATAGTAAAGTTTTCAATTTCTTCCACCTCATCGTCACTTTCAAATTTATCAATTTTTGAATTAAATTGACTTTCTTGTATTTCATCTACATCAGTCAGATCTGCTTCAGATTCAAGATATGAATTATCATCATCATCTTCACTCACATCATCTATGAAATTTCCCAAATCATTGACTTCATTACGTTCTTGGGTTGGCGTAAGTAACCCTTCCATGGTCATTTCTCCAAAATTATCTTCACCGTCAGTTAAATCGGTACTTTCTACAACTTGTCGAGCTTCAATTCGATTATCGGGACGTTGTGGTTGAAGAAATTCATGACGCACAGGTGGTGGTGGAGGAGGAGGAGGAGGTGGTGGAGGTGTTGTAGGAACTTCTGGAATTGGTGATAATATAGGACTGCTTACTTCCAAAACTACTTGAGGTTCATTCAATGAGTCAGGTATGTCTGATATTGGAGTAGAACTAACTATAGGAAGTTCTACCAACAATTTTTGTTTCAACAATGCAATCCTTTCATTGGTTGACTTTAACTCAGGTTCATATTTATTCTTGTATAATTCTTTCTTACTATCATGGGACAACAGAGTGGATTCTGTGATGGAAAATCGTTCTTCCAACAAGTTAATCTTTAATTCTTGAGCTGCAACTAATTCTTGGAGTAATTTAGTGGTATAATCTTTCGCTCGAGGTTGAGAAACTTCTTTAGTAGTATTTATTCTTAAAGGACTATTTTCCGTAAGGTCAATTATATCATCATCATTAATCACTTTGGAAGTTACGATTTGAACTACAGGAGCAGCTTGTTTAGTTGATGGAAGTTGCGATTGTCTTTTATTACTCGGTATAACTGTTTGTCGGGGTATGCTGTTGTCATTTGAATTGGGTCTGGTATTTGATCCATTGGGTAGATCTATTATTGTGATATCACCATTTGTTGTGACATTGGACGTTCGTTTGGGATATTTCTTCAAAAGAAGACTCAACGAATTCGAAGAAACGATGTACGGTTTACACTCTTCAAACCATTTTATATGAGAATGAAGGTTGTTTTGTTGTATCATTTATTGTTTTGAAACTTACGTGTTGGTTATACGCGTAGTAAACAAAAGCAGAAGAAGACGAAGTAAAAAAAAAACTCTTCCTTCCCGTGATAGTATGTCACGTGCTCGAATATTCTAGTAAATTGTTATTCATTAACTAGTACTATGAACGACAAGTTGAGATGTGGTTTTTACTTGCTTTCACTAAAAACAGACGTAAATTGAAATTACAAATGACCCACATTTCTCGGTATATGTTTTTCCAAAATTATAATTCCAAATGGTGCTGGTAGTTTTGTTTTTGCACCCAAGCATATACGAAAAAAAAAGAAGAAAAATCGATTCACTTATTAGTTAACAATGCCAAGTAAAAACGTGAAAACCTTCTATAAACTCGTCATAATTTCCATACAATGCGTCGGCTGATGTTTGAATACGTTCTTGGCTTTGTGAAGATTGATGATCACTCAAGGAAAAGAAATTGAATTACTAGTTAACAACAATACCAACTGATGGATTTGTTGACAATTCTGAAGTTCGTATAGAAATTTTCAACGGTTATAGGAAAAGTGTCCCCGCTTTACCTGGTACGATTGAAAGTGGGGGATGGGTCTACATGTCGTTATCGTTTGATTACCTGAAAAGTCTTTGCGAGATACGGACAAAATGTAAATAAATAAATAATAATAACAAACTGGCTGTACACACGCAGTCTCGGATTGGTTTCCTAATGTGGGCTTTGCAAATTCGTTAAGAAAAGTTTTTGAGTTTTTGCAGTTTTTCTATTTTTATTTTTATTTTTTTTTGCTTTTGCTTTTGCTTTTGGGCGGTTACATAAGCAAGTGGTCATTGCTATGCTTAGTAAACGAAGGTGACACCTGAAGCACAATTCCCGAATAACCCGTAGTATCTGTGTAAGATAATTACAATAACAAGTGACGAACTATTATTGTAAACCTAAATCACCAACTATACTTGACTAAACGTGGCAAGGAACTTTACAAAGCCTTGTCTAAATTAAGCCTATAACCGCCACTATATTTTTGTAAAAAAGTTTGAGAAATTCTTGCAAAAATAAATTCTGTCCATAACAAGGATTCACTTATAATCCAATTACTTTATAGTTTCTAAATTAGATAATTAACATTGTTCACTGCCACAGTATAAACTGATTAATTCGTGCAGGAGATAAGAGCATTTATTACCAATTTATTTTTCTTTTCTTTTGTGTGTTGTTTTTGTCAGTGCGAAACTTTTTTTTTTGAAAGGTTAATTGTTCCGGAGTTGGAACAAATTATAACCCTGTAAAAATTTCCCCTTTTTTTTCTTAATCTCCTATCAACAATAAAAACAATGCAACAAGAGTTATACCATACCTACAACGTTATCTAAATTCCAAGGGCTAGAACAAAAGAAAAGTGGTGATTCGAGAATGGGGTAAATACATTGGTCGTATAGATGCAGATTAGAAGAAATTATTATTTATGAGCAAATATATAAAAAAAATAACATAATGAGATTAAAGAGAAAAAAAAATAATGAGATTGTTCCACCACACACTACCACCACTGGTGTGAAAAGAACAACAAAACACTTGAACGTGGAAACAGAAAAAAAAAACCAAAACCAAACAGGGAGTCATCACCTCACTTTTTTTTTTTTGTGATTCTTTTGTGTCTCATTATTAACAAACAATAGGGTGGAAGGGGAGAAAGTGGTGCAACGGGGAGGTTAATTTATTAGAATAGAACAAGTTGGCCAATTGTGGATCGATGTTTGTTTGAATTTTCCCTAATTGTGAAATCGCTAACTGAAATGAGTAAATAATATTCGACTAGGTAAACATTTTGTAATACTACCAATATCTAAATTAGAAGATTTAGGTATGTATAAAAAATAATAATAATAACTATCCAAAACAAATAAAATAATATGTATATAAAAAAAAATAAATGGTAAAAATAACAAAAATTTACTTTGCCCCCTCCTTTTTTTTCCTCCTCCTCTCCGCTCTGGGTTTAGTTTACTGGTTCAACCTTCGAATTTAATCCGCTACGGATTTAAAATTTAAATCGGAGAGAGGAAGAGAAAAAAAAACAAACTTCAATTTAGAGTTGGCAGTATTTCTAAAATGTCAGTACCAGAAAAGTGTTACATGAAAGGGTGCTTGACCCCCCTTCTCCAGAATCATCTCCGCAATTATTATTATACACTTGCTTGTAGATCCTTATTAAATCGACGAACAACTTCTCTTTGTAATCTGAAAGAGAGGGGAATTTCAAGAAGGTATTATTTTTTAACCTGAATGTCTATTTTTTTTTTTTGGGTAGCAAAATTTTCCTTTTCCTTGGATAAAAAAAGTATGCACTCATTTCTTTTTTTCTTTTTGATGGGCAAAAAAAGAAAAAAAAAAAAAGAACGCCATTAAACAAAGAAATTTCTTGTACTATCAATAGGCGCTACTGCTGACTGGCTTAAAATTTATTACTTTATATAAATTTCAATTCTTCTTCCCATACCAAACATTCAATTTTTTTTAATTCATCTTTCTTTTTTAAAAAAAAGGGAAATATCTTGTTTTAAAATTTTACTTCTTCTTGGTTTTTTTATTAATAGACATTTTGAAGTGTATAAATAGTTGACATTTACTACTTTCACACATTTCAGGTGATTCATTCTTAGTGGAACATTCTCATACTTCCATACAAGATTTTTTTTTGCCATTTGTTTTTTTAAGGACCAGTTCAAAAAAGAAAAAAGATCTTTACGAGGAAAATAAAAAAGAAATAAATAATAATGATGATGTCCACTTCAATGTACAGTGGCGCGAATATTGGATCTGGTAATTCAAGGAATTCGCCTCGAGTTGGGTTGGAACAACAACAGTCACAGGCACAACCACCGCAACAACAAGCTACCCCATTGAAACAAACATCAGTATCTTCATTGACCACGTCTTCCGCATCGTCGTCTACTTCCGATTTTGGAGATTTGCACGGCGATTTGTTAGCTGACTTATGGCATTCGTCAACCAACGATTCTGTGGTGTCTAATGGCGCCATGAATGTTAAACAACCAGCAACATACCCAGTAGTACCATCAATGTCTGCGCAGCACCAACAGCACCAACAGCACCAGCAGCAACAGCAGCAACAGCAGCAACAGCACCAGCAGCAACAACAATTTTTCCAAGCTCCACAACAACGCTTGTTCAACCCAACCCCAGTTTATACCACACAACAACCAAATTGGAACTCATCAAATATTTCGATTTCCCCTCCTGGTTTTATTCCACAACAACAACAATTATCTAAACCATCTGCAAGTTCTCCTTGCTTAACTACAGACCCGTTTATGGATAGTTTGCATGTTTATGATAATGGTTTGTTGCCCCGGTTAACAGAAGAGAATTTGATGATTCAAAGTGAGACTGATCAATTTCCCAACGCTCATAACGTTCAATCTAACGACTCAGAAGATTTGTTTAATTTTGAACACCAACAGATGCACCAACAAAGATTTGTTCGTTCAACTCCAACGGTGAATCGTCCACAACAGTTCATTCCTCATTCTCACCATCAAAAGGATGAAGTACTTAAAACCAATGTTTCTTCAACAGTCAATACACAATTATACAAGACTGAATTATGTGCATCATTTATGAAGATGGGAATCTGTCCTTATGGTAATAAGTGTCAATTTGCTCATGGAGAAAATGAATTGAAAGTTATAGAAAGACCCCCTAAATGGAGGTCCAAACCTTGTGTTAATTGGTCAAAATATGGAAGTTGTCGTTATGGTAATAGATGTTGTTTTAAACATGGAGATTAAAAGAGAAAAAGTTTACTACTGTAGGTCGATATTTTTTATATGTTTTCAGGTTTATTTATTTGTTACACATACTTTTTTTTGGGGTTAAGTGTATGTTTTGTATATATTAAACACTATATATCGGTTGAAACTGGTTTCAAAAAGGAAAAAAAGACCTAGACGATTTATGCTAGTACCGAATTGTTACTACTTTTATTTGTGTTTATGATTTGATGATTACGTTTTATTTATTAATTAAATTTGTTTTTATTGTCATTATTTATCTAATATTTATTTATAATTTGATTCTGCGTAGTGTATAGAGGTGGCTAGAGTACAAGGCAATTGTAGCAGAGAACAGAGTTGGTGCAATCTAAGGATAATTACAATTCAGAATTGTGATTCTGAATTCTTCTACAATGATCAAACTAATACAGCCTCAGATTGTTTCTATTACATCACTTTGTATGTGTGGTGATGAACGGTTGTGATGTTGTCCACAGCGCCCGCAAACACGAGTCAACCGAAGAAGGGTCAAGAACATAAAAAAGGTCCTCTTCCCTCCCCAGTTTTACTGCAACGGATAACATAACCTCTCCTCATCGACTGTTATAGTTGATAAGGAGAAAAAAGAGAAGAAATGAAAACAAAAAAGTTTTTTTTTCATCATCAAACTACAGTTTTATAGAAACATCCGGGTAACCTCAGTTCTACTATTGAAAAATTTTTTTTCTCCTGCAAAAACTTGAACTGGTTGTCTTTTGGATTAAGAACCAAGTTTAGCGGTTGCTCACCAAGTTTGTTAGCAAAAGTTGGTTCAAATAGTTGAATAAGATGACTGGGTCCATCACCATTGAATCATGGGACCAATTGGAACTAGTATACGAAAAGGAAATCCAAGAATCGTTAACAACAAAGAGAATCGTCATATTGAAAGCGATTCAACAGCTTGTAAACGACATTCCTGAATCAGATTTGAACAAGATTTCCCTTTTATTGTTGAAAACATACAACTATTATCATGATGCTGATTCTAGAAACGAATTATTGAAAACTTTAACTGTTATAGTTGAAACAAATCATCATTATTTACTGGGGTTTATCAAGTTTATACATCATCAAGTTAGTTCTACTACATTAGCAATTACTGATTATTTGACCTTGTTATATTGGATCAATACATTCAATGTAGAGGTCATGAAATATGGTTTACAGAAGCAAGAAGGTGAGTTATTAGTGACAACTCAAGCAGTTGTGTTTAATAAATGTATTGAATATGAAGGAGTAAAGAAACATCAACATCGAAGGAGAGTTCATGGATCAGCAATTCATACCACAAAGACATCTATTGTAGAAGCATTGACTATTGTCGAAGATAAACTGGGGTATATTGAATTAATTGTTAAATCTTTGGGGAAACTTAGTGCTGATGAAGGATTTTGTTTATTGGCAGGATTGAATTTAGCGATTATTGAATTGGTACCTACAATTCCTTCTTTGACTGAAATATTTGCTAGCAAAGGTAAGGAAATCCTTGAATTTTATTCCAATCAAGCTTTGTTAAATAAACTTGCTCCTTCAGTAGCAGCCTTGGAATTGTTTGGAACTTGTATTGAAACAATTGTAACTGAGGAAAATTTCCCTAGTATATTATTACCAAATATTGAAAAAGCGGTTTTAAGATCGTCTGAGAATTCATTTGGAATTGTTTTACCAAGTTTATTTAAATACTTTCCCAAGATAGATATATCTCAATCATTTGTTAATTCCAAATTATTAACTTCCATTATTTCTGGGTTTAAATCAACCAAGGAAAATGTTAGACATGGGGCATCCACAGTAACAAGATTAATTTTGCTGAATAACTTTACTAATCTGTCTAGTGAAACTCTTGAAAAGTTTGTTGATGAAATCCTCAAGGCATTAAAATCAACTTCAAATGCTGACTCAAAGGCACTTATTGTAAAGACGTTATTATATTTACCAGATACTGTCTCTGATAAAATCGTTAAGTCATTGTTACCCCTTGTCCTGAAAGATTTAAATGAAACTTCACTTGCCAGCCTTGTTGAAACATTTCTTCACCATTCAAGCAAAGAACTTTCCCCGGAAATAACTAAAGAATTAACTGCAGGTCTTAATCATGCCAAACCACAACTTCGTAGAATTTGGTTTATTGAATTAGGAGAATTTGCTAGTAAATTTGATTTAACTGATTTATTTCCAACACTTTTCAAATCATTAGAACCTGCTCAACAATCACCACTTCCTACAGTAGCTAATAAAAGTATAGTTTGTGCTTTTGTTACTATTGCTGTTTCAAAGTTTGTTCATGTTGATCCAGAAAAGGTGTATATTCCATCATTAACCGGGGGATTATTAACCAGTTCCAAGATTTACACGAAATTAGTTGAACCGGTTGAATTAACATGGTACTTGAAAGCACTTGTGCAAGCAAGTAGTTTTATTGACGACAATGTTGAATATGGATTAGCTTGGGTTTACATGTTGTCTTCCAAAAATGTTCCTGCTGACATAAGATTATCAGCAAACAAACTTGTTAAACAGGTATTAGAAAAAGTACCACAATTAAGTGATGTATTAATTGAAGCTTGTTATACAGTGTTGAAAGAAGTTGATGAAGTTTTCAATTATTCATTAAAGAATTTATCAGTTATATTTGCTTCATTGACTCAATTAAATAGTAAAGATTTAGTTCGTGAAAATATTAAGAAATTGGCAATTATTGCAAACCATGAACAAGCTGCTGTTAACAATGGTTGGATTGGATTAGCTCAAAGAAGTAATATGAATATTGATCTTGGAGATTTAATTATGCAACATCATAATGAAATTCTTCGACAATGTATTTTAATAACTAATGAAGCATCAGGGAAATTATACCAAGCAGCAATCAAAGCTGTAGGGAACATTACATTTATTCAACCAACACTTGTAGCACCTATTGTGGGAAAGATTATAAAGGAAAACTTGGATGTTGAAAAGTTTTCTAGTATTGACGAAGAAACCTGGAAAATTTACCAAGGTAAAGAAGGAGAACTAGTTGTTGATGTTCTTAATCAAACCAAGAAACAAGAGGTTGATAAAAACAGTAAAGATTATGAAATTAAGAAATGGGAAGAAAGTATCAAGAAAGAATTATCAAAGAAAGGTCCAAAGAAGTTAACCAAAGAAGAAATAATCCTAGTAAACGAACAAATAGCTGAAGAGAGTAAAATTAGGAACCAAGTCAAAACCATTGTCAACGATGCTAATTATGCTATTAATATAATTTCTGAATTGACTGATTCTGCAAAATTGGTAGAAAATGGTAGTGCCTTGTGGTTCCCAATTGCGGTATCTAAATTATTAGAATTTTGTAAATTGGAACTAGAATTAACTCCTGTGGATACTTATTTGAACTTATCATCATTAGTCTCGTCAAGATTGGCTTTGTTGAAACCATTTGTTGGTGTAGCTACCCTTCGATCTTATTCTGTCAGGGGGATACCTGAAAATTTAACTGAAGAACCATTACTTGCTTTGATTGGAAGAATCTTGTATAGAATCAAGATCTTGGCTGATCAAAAGCCTTTGGATGCATTGTCATTATCATATATTTTACCTTTGTTGACTAAAGTATTACATGATGGGAAATTAGTAGCAATTAAAAATGCTGCGAAAACTGCAGTTACTTCAGAATTTGTTGAAGAAGATCCCGAAGAAGAACAATTATTGTTGGCTATCGAAATTATATCGGCCCATGCAGATTCATTTGAAGATGAGGGTATTCCAAGATCAAGCATTTTGGAAGTTTTAATCTCATTAATGAAACTACCTTCCAAGGCAAAATTATCCAAAGATTGTTTCTTATCTTTATGTCAACATGTTTCCATCAACATTGCTCAATCAGATTTACAATTACTTTTAACCAATGTTGTCACTCCCGAAGTATTTGTAAGATCAACTATTTTGGAAGGAATTGATGCAGAATTTGACTTGCAGGGAGAAATTGAATATTCCAATGAATTATGGGTTGCTACCCATGATAATGATCTGAATTGTCAAGAGTTGGCTAAAACTATTTGGGAAGATAATAATTTACATATAATCAATGATACACCAAAGAAATTACTTGAATTATTTGGAAATCATGATTCTGGATTAAGAATATCTATTGCCACAGCATATGTTGACGCGGTAAATCAATTAAGATTGCAAGATGAAACTGTCGTTGCTTCATGTTTACAAGATTTGATCGAGTTGTATGACGAGAAAAAGAACCCCCCTGCTCCTAAGCTTGATAGATTTGGACTTGTGATCAAATCAACTATTGATCAAAGAGATCGTTGGGAAGAAAGATCAACTATTGCCTTGGTGTTGAAATTACTTGCTCCAGTGTTAGACAAACAATGTATCGAAACATTGTTTAAGTTTTTAGTTCATGATCAAGCTTTGGGTGATAAAGAGGGACTAGTACGTCAAGAATTACAAGAAGCTGGTATTGAAACTATTCAATTACATGGATCTAACTATGTCGAGATTTTAATTCCAATTTTTGAAGAGAATTTAGCTGGGAAAAGTGAACGATCAAAAGTTCAAGATTTAATTAAAGAATCAGTTATTATTTTATATGGTTCATTGGCAAGACATTTACAAGATTCTGACCCAAGATTGAAGATTATTGTTGATAGATTGATAAAAACCCTTGACACTCCTTCAGAAAAAGTTCAATTTGCTGTGTCGGAATGTATTGCTCCTTTAGTACCAGCAATTGAATCTAGATTACAAGAATTCTTTGATTTATTGACGGAGAAATTATTCACGGGAAAATCATTACCCATTAGAAAAGGTGCTGCTTATGGTATTGCCGGTTTAGTCAAGGGTAGTGGTATTAAAACCTTGTCTTCATTTGATATAATTCGAACTTTGACTGATGCTGCTGATGATAAGAAAAACCCAACCAGAAGAGAAGGTGTTTCCATTACTTTTGAATGTCTTTCCAAAAGTTTAGGAAGAATGTTCGAACCATATGTAATTGAAGTATTACCAATTATTCTCAAATCTTTAGGTGATTCTGTTCCTGAAGTTAGAGACTCTACTGATCGTGCCGCCAAACAAATTATGAAAAATACAACTTCATTTGGGGTCAAGAAATTAATCCCCTTGGCTATTTCTAATTTAGACGAAATTGCCTGGAGATCAAAAAAAGGGTCAGTTGAATTATTAGGGTCAATGGCATATTTGGATCCTACTCAATTATCAGCTTCATTATCTACTATTGTTCCAGAAATTGTTGGTGTTCTTAATGACACTCATAAAGAAGTTAGAAAAGCTGCTGAGCAATCATTGAAAAGATTTGGTGAAGTTATTCGTAATCCAGAAATCCAAGCAATTGTTCCCGATTTAATTAATGCCATTGGTGATCCTACAAAGTATACTGATGCTGCTCTTGATAAATTGATTAAAACTCAATTTGTCCATTATATCGATGGACCTTCATTAGCCCTTATTATTCATGTTATTCATCGAGGTATGAAGGATCGATCGGCTTCCACCAAGAAGAAAGCTTGTCAAATTGTGGGGAATATGGCAATTTTAGTCGATGCCAAAGATTTACGTCCTTATTTGAATGAATTAATTGGAGAATTGGAAATTGCAATGGTTGATCCTGTACCAGCAACGAGATCTACTGCTGCCAGAGCTTTAGGTTCGTTGGTGGAAAAACTTGGAGAAGAACAATTACCTTCATTGATTCCTAACCTTTTAAGTACATTACAAGATGAAAGAAAAGCTGGTGATAGACTTGGTTCTGCTCAAGCATTATCAGAAGTTATTTGTGGTCTTGGAATCAACAAATTAGAAGAATTATTACCAACAATTTTATCATCTGCGTCTTCACCCAGAAATCATATTCGTGCTGGATTTATGCCTTTGTTATTATTTTTACCTGTTTGTTTTGGCTCCCAATTTTCTCCTTATTTGAATAAAATTATTCCTCCAATTCTTAATGGGTTGGCTGATCAAGATGAGGAAATTAGAGATACTGCTCTTCGTGCTGGTAGATTAATTGTCAAGAATTATGCCAAGAAAGCTGTTGATTTATTATTACCCGAATTAGAACTTGGATTATCGGACTCCAATTATAGAATTCGTCTTTCTTCTGTGGAACTTACAGGGGACTTGTTGTTTCAAATTACGGGTATTTCTGGTAAGAATGAACTTAGCGAAGATCAATTTGAAGTATCAGGAGAAGTCAACAAATCTCTTGTCGAAGTATTGGGTCAAGATCGTCGTGATCGTGTATTGGCATCGTTGTTTGTTAGTCGTTCTGATGTTGCAGGTATTGTTCGTAATGCTGCTGTGGATATTTGGAAGGCATTGGTGGCTAATACTCCAAGAACAGTCAAGGAGATATTACCAGCATTAACTGCAATTATTGTTAGAAAATTAGCCTCTGGTGATGATGTTGAAAGAACTATAGCTGCTCAATCTTTAGGAGAAATGGTTCGTCGCGTTGGGTCCAATGCTTTGGAACAATTGTTACCTACTTTAGATGAATCATTTAATACTGTTGATGTATCCGCTAAACAAGGTATTTGTATTGCATTAACTGAATTAATTAAATCAACACCACTGGAAGGGCTTACCAATTATCAAGCAACTTTTATCACCATAATTAAACAAGCTCTTGTTGATAGTGATAGTGAAGTTAGAGAAGCTGCTGCTCAAGCATTTGAAGGGTTACAAACTGAACTTGGTAAAGTGGTTATTGATCAAGTCTTGCCTGATCTTCTTAAAATGTTGGAAGGTGATGATTCTCAACATGCATTATTGGCTCTTCGTGATATTATGGCTACCAAGGCTGATGTTATTTTCCCAATTTTAATTCCAACATTGTTGACACCACCCATGGATGCATTCAAAGCTTCTGCTATTTCCTCATTGGCAACAGTTGCTGGTTCTGCATTATATAGAAGATTGTCATTGATTATTAATACTTTGGTTAATGCAGTAATTGACTCCAAGTCTGAACAAACTATTACTGATGCCTTTGATAAGATTTTACTTGCCATTGACGATGATGAAGGTGTTCATCCATTAATGCAACAATTAATGGCCTTGGTTAAACATGAAGATTCTCGAAAGCGAGCAGCTATATTTGCCAGATTGGGCAATTTCTTTAGTCATTCCAATTTGGATTTCTCAGCTTATTTGGAAGATATGGTGACGCAATTTATTCTTTCCTTGGGTGATCCAGCCCCTGAAGTGGTGGAAGGTGCATTTGAATCTCTTAGTGCTTTAATAAAAAGACAACCAAAGGAATCTCTTGATAACTTGGTTAAACCTGCACGTCAAGCATTAGATCTTACTGGAGTCAAGGGCGAAGATTTAGCTGGGTTTAAATTACCCAAGGGTCCAAATTGTATTTTACCTATATTCTTACATGGTTTAATGTATGGAAATTCTGATCAAAAGGAAGCCTCAGCTTTGGCTATTGCTGATATTATCAACAAGACTCCTGATGTTAACTTGAAACCATTTACTACAACAATGACTGGTCCATTAATTCGTGTCATTGGGGAAAAGGTGAATAGTGATATCAAGGCAGCTATATTGGTGGCTTTGAATAGTTTATTATTAAAGATTCCTCAATTCTTACGGCCTTTTATTCCTCAATTACAACGAACTTTTGTTAGATCATTGTCTGATGCTAGTAATGAGAAATTACGAACAAGGGCTGTTGCAGCTTTAGGAACGTTAATCAAGTTTCAACCAAGGGTTGATTCTTTGGTTACTGAATTGGTAACCGGGGCCAAGAACTCCAATGATAAAGGTGTCAAGGCATCAATGTTGAAAGGAATGTTGGAAGTGGTTAACCAAGCAGGAAAGAATTTAAATGAAGATTCAAAAACTGCCATCATGTCTTT
Organism: Spathaspora sp. UFMG-CM-Y285; assembly: GCA_002911495.2. Classification (NCBI taxonomy): domain Eukaryota; kingdom Fungi; phylum Ascomycota; class Pichiomycetes; order Serinales; family Debaryomycetaceae; genus Spathaspora; species Spathaspora sp. UFMG-CM-Y285. The sequence goes on from PPUV02000050.1 coordinate 71,773, forward strand.
GATTGAAGATGAAATTACTGTGGTTGATGATAAATCTGCTGTTTCATATGCCAGATTATTAGGGTCATTAGCTGGGATACTTTCAATCGATGAAGCAAGAAATATTCTTAAATCAAAGATTTTAGAAAAGATTGATAATTATAATGATAAATTCTGTGTATTGTCTATCAATTCATTTTTGAAATATTCACCTAATCATATCTTTGATACTGGGTTATTACAGGATATTGTTGATTTCATTCTTGCATGTTCTGATTCTACAATTGATTATATTAGTGACAATGCTACTGTCGCCATTGGTAAGTTACTTTTATTACATTCGGAAACCAATTCTCCCTTTTCAAAAGAGTCTAGCACAGTTTATGAAATCGACAATGACAGTCTTGATAAACTTGTTAAACAATTGTGTTTACTAGCCATTCAACCTAAATCCTCATCTCCAGACACCCGAAGATTGGCATTGGTGGTGTTACGAACAGTTGCACGATTAAAATGTGAGATTGTTAACCTCGATTTGATTGTTCCAAGTATATTTGTTTCTATTCGTGATCCAATTATCCCTATAAAGTTGGCAGCAGAAAAGGCATACCTTGCTGTGTTTCAATTGATCGAAGATAAAGAAATGAATTTGTTTAATCAATGGTTTGAAGGAAGAACTTCCATCACTACTGTTACTGGTACAACCATTATTCCCAGATCAATTGGTGATTATACCAAGAGAGTTGCTTCAAGATTAGCTGGTGTCGAACGTGAGAGAATTGAAGCTGGCGGTGATGCCGAAACCATGTTTAGTGATAGATTTGAAGATGAAACAGAAGTTTGGGCAGTTGGAGGTACAGAAATTGCATCTACATAGTTTTATACTTTTATTAATACACGAAAAAATTAATTTATTTGTCCCTTTTCATCATCAGTTATGATATGATTTTGATTATGTTGACTAAAGAATGTTGAATCAGTTACTGCTCGTTTTAAACTGGGCATGTTTGTAGGCAAGTCCAAGTTTAAACTTCGTAATGGAGGTAATGCATCTGGTTGTGTCGATGTATGTTCACTTGAAGGGGATAATTTTGGGGTTTGTAAATTGGAATAAACCGGTGGAGTAACTGGTCGTTGTTGTTGGTCTAAACTTACAGTTCGGAATACAGGAGTCATAAGCAATGAGGTTAAATTTGTACTACTATTACTGGCTGATATCAGGGGAGTAGTATTCAGGGAAAGTCCAAGTACAGGAGAATTAGGCAATGTAAATGGTTTAGGACTATTTGGTCTTGATCTTTTCAATTTTTGTTTGACATAATCCAAATCGGAATCTTCTAATATATGTGATTTTGATTCAGGTTGTGGTTGATTTATTGGTGTCATTCTTTGAAGAGAAGATAATGTATTCCAATGTTGTTTAGAAGGAGCAGCAAGAGTGGTATAACTTCTTGACTTATTATTAAGTTGTTGAGCAGCCATACTAGACAAGTATTGGAGATTGGTAGCAGATTTAATCTCGGGAGCATTGGCAAATTGAAATGTTGCCTTGTGATCACTAAAGTTATAATGCGATTTATTGTTTGATTGTTGACCAAAGTAATCAGTCAACGAAGGTAACGAACGTGAAGGATTAACAGAATCGTCATTATTACTGTCAATTTCCATCATTCTTAATTCTTCAGATGCTGCAGATGCCAAGATATCTATACTCATAGTACTGGGGAATTTATTGAGGGTTGGAGGCTTTGTCGGTACTTGACGAGTATTTGTAGTGGTTGTAATCGAAGGAGTAGCAATTCGAGGAGATAATTCCACTTTTGTTTCCAAAGGTTCAGGTTCACTCTTTTTAGATTTTCGTTTAGTCACACTGTTTTCCTTCTCACTGGCTCCATTATTGGTATAGTTGATATGATGTTTGTTTAAATTTTTGTTCCTTCGTGAGTTTGGGTTTGTATGAATTCTTAAATGTCTGGTTAATTCATCTGAACGACTAAACCTTTTAAAACAGCCAGGGAAAGTGCATGCATGAGGTTTCTCCCCTGTATGTGTACGTATATGTCTGGTTTGATGTTCTAAACGATGAAATGCTTTGTCACAGAGTGGACATTTATAAGGTCTTGATGTGGGGTCCTTTTTTGCCTTAGCAGCTGCTGCCGCTGCAGAAGACGTACTATCAGAGGACGTGTTATCCATGGATGACCTTGATGTGGTTGAAATCTTTGTAATATCTACCGCACTTAACGTATTATTTTCTTCAGCTTTCACTGACATGATTGTTAATATGTGGGTCAAATTAGTGGAGTAACTACCTTTTTTTTTCCTGTTTTCCAATGGAGGAATTTTTTTTCTTTTTTTTTTTGGTAATTCTCCTGCGGGGGGATCGTTTATATACAGGGACCAACACTTGAAATAGGGTGTTTCTGTAGAGTTATCGTTTGATATATTATTGTTGGTTTGTCAGATACGTAGAGACAACTTAGTATAGGAGAATAAAATAAAGAAAAGACTTCCAAACGAAAATGAGTGGATGAAAGATCAAAAATTTTTTTTGTCTTCTTGTGTATTAGGGCGTTTTATGGAGAAAGGCAAAAAAAAAAAGGGAAAAAAATATTAAGTGATGAGATTCCCACTAGGAAAAGTTAGACAGGCTATTAAAAATGGCTCATATTCTGCGAAAAAGGGGACATCTTACAATTCATAGGTGCATTATTTTAAGTCGTATTGTGGACATAAATGTTCTAACCGTTGGCATGACATATTAATTGTGTCAATTAATTGTCACCCTTTTTGTGTTGACTGTAATTTAGTTTCATGTAGATCAAAACCTGTAAAATTTCAACAAACTGTAAACAAGTGAAACAATCAAGTACATTTGATAATGGTTTCTACTTCTTATTTAACTATAGACTCTTATCTAAGTGTTAAACCCAAGGTGTAGAATAAACAATGGCCAAGGTTTTAATTTTGCAATTTACCAAACAAGTACAAACTCACCACGCCATTAATACTTCTGTCAAAGTTTACAAATTAAACATGAAACACTGTAACCTGTAAAACTGGTTTTTCCACCTTCCTTGAAAAACTCAACCCACACAGGAAAGAAAAAAAACTTTTTTGTCGTAAAAATCTGAGTGGGGAAATAAAACAATGGCTAAAAATTCAAACTGGTAAAACTTCTGTTGAGTGTTTGCAAGTATACCGTAATTTTGCTAATCGAAGAACTCCATGCAAACAGAAAACCAGGAAAGATTTTTTTGGAGGAGGAGCTGAACCTTTTCAGTCTATGCAGTATACTGATTGAGTTTTCAATAATTTATTGAAAAATTTACCAAGAAACTAAAGAAAAAAAAGAGAATTCTAATTGATGATATATTTTCCTGGATAAACACTTCCATCTCATTTCTTTATGCTTGATGATACGCCAATTATCGAAATAAGGTAAAATATAATAAAAACTATCCGAATAAACAGAGTTAAAGGATTTTTTTGTACATGTCTTGACAGAAAGATCGTACTTGAATTTACAATGTTATTTTCTAGTTAAATAAATACGGGAATCTTTACTGAGGAAGATCTAACTCCTAGAATGTAATACTTTCCGCTTGATCAGATAAAATTATATAAATTTAGAAAGAAAAGAATATCTTAAAAATTTATCATCAAAAAAATAAAAATTCGCGAGATTCTTAATTCTGAAATGCATTATCCTGCATCCCTATGCTCTACAAGAATCTCCTTTCAACTCAAGTTGAAATCTCTTCAATGACTCTTTAATCAATATAACATAGCATTCATAAATGATAAAAAATTGTTTCAAACCGAAAATGACTATTTGAATTAACCTGTACCTATTCTTATAAGAATCTTTTCACTGCTCACAAAATACGAATTTATCTATCTTACCCAGAAATAATAAGACAGTCTTGGCTGAATAAATTCAATCTGGCTTGGTTTTCTGTTTCTGTGGGTAGATTTTTCTTGCTCTTTTTCTTCTGGTAGACACAGCAAATTAATTCCAACAAGCGCGACATTTTTTGATAAAAACAAAACAGTTCATACTTGCACAACCATGTCGTTGAGTGTTTTACAACTCATCCTTAAATTTCAAGTTAAGTGTTTCCGAGGAATACGCCAAAGAGTAACCAGAAAGATTTGACATGTTTCAAATACAAGAATATGTATTTCCAGTCAAAATCCAAGTCACAAAATTATAAACTAGATTTATCTTGGCTGTTTTTCTAAAAGCAAAAGAAAATATTGACAAGTGTTAGATTTCTTGGAAATCGAACAGTTTAAAGCTATGAGTATCTCAACATCCCCCTCCATGTATATATTCGACTGCAAATTATGGTCAATTTAAAATTTGACGATTTTTTATCAAACAATTATGTTGTTAATTTGGTTAATTTATTTCTCTCTGCTAGTCCTAGCAATCAACCCCAAATATCTCACGCGTACTTACAAGAATGAGACCAAAATACACCCGTCTTCTGTTGATTACCTAAAACTGAAGGATTACTTTGTTGATGAAGAACCTATCTCGCAATTTACTACATTCACTCTGGTGATTGATGACCAAACTGCTGAAATTGTTGTCACCAAAAATGAAGGACCTTGGTACACGATTACTAGCTATTTCCTGGAAAGAACCTACACTGAAGAGATTGAAACTGGAGAGGATATGACTGGAACTGCAGAAGTTATTGTTGGAGCTGATGAAGATGGTAAATGGTACACCTCAACTAGCTATTTCCTGGAAAGAACCTACACTGAAGAGATTGAAACTGAACCGGATATGACTGGAACTGCAGAAGTTATTGTTGGAGCTGATGAAGATGGTAAATGGTACACCTCAACTAGCTATTTCCTGGAAA
>PPUV02000051.1:0-76086 GCA_002911495.2 Spathaspora sp. UFMG-CM-Y285
CACCTGGTTGTCCTCCACCTGGTTGTCCTCCAGTAGGTACAGATGGAACACCAGTTGGATAAGTAACTGTAGTAACATAAGTGGTATCAACTCCTGTGATTGTAGTGACAACAACAGCAGGAGGAGGAACGTATGGAACGTATGGAGGATTGGTGATTGTAGTAACATAGGTAGTATCTGGTGATATAACTGTGGTAACCGTAACCACACCACCCGGAGGAGGTGGTGGAACATATGGAGGATTAGTAATAGTCGTGACATAAGTAGTATCAGATCCAGAGATAGTAGTAACAACTGTGGCTGGAGGAGGAACGTATGGAGGAGTAATCGTTGTAACATAAGTAGTATCAGGTAATGTAACCGTAGTGACAAATGGAGGGTTGAATGGTTCAGTAACAGTTGTAACATAAGTGGTATCGGGTAAGGTAATTGTAACTTCAGTTCCTGTTCCTACTGGTGGAACTGGTGTTGTACTACCTGGAGGAGTTGGAGTGGTCAAAGTCACAGTAAATGTAACAGTTCTTGAAACAGATGGTGTTTCTGGATCAACAATTACTGTAGTTAAAGTATCAGTCGCAGTTCTAGATGCTGGTGGAATATCAGTAAGCTCTTCAGTTGGCTCTTCAGAGGCAGTTCCTTCGGTGGTTTTAGAAGTTGTGTCTTCACTAGTTGCCCCTTCAATAGTGGGTTCTTCGGTTAGTGGTTCATAAGTTGCAACAACCTCAGTTGAAGGTACGTCGGCTGTAGGATTTTCAGTTTCAGGATTTTCAGTTGTAGATACAAAAGGTCCATTGGTGGTTTCTTCTTCGGTGTTTTCACCTTCCATGGTGGTTTCATTCTTGTTGGTGTCCTCTTCAGTTATAGAATCTTCAGGAATTGGAACCTCTGGAATAGTAGTTTCTTCTTCAATAGTTTTAACTTCAGTAGTCTCTTGAGTAGTAGTGGGTTCTGCAGTTGTTGGTCCTACGGATGCCTCTTCAGTGGATGCCACAATTTCAGGTTCCTGCGTGGTTGGATCCGCAGAAGTAAGTTCATCAATAGATTCAGTTGACTGTTCAGCTAGTGGTGCAACCAGTTCCTCGACCAGTTGTTCAGTTAGTGGTTCTGTGTGTTGTTCAGTCGTTGATTCATCAGTAGTTGTCTCTTCACTTGGATTTTCAGCAGTAGGAGGTTTAGTAGAAAAACCATCCATGGTTTGCTGACTCGTTGTATCCTCAGATCTTTCCTCTTCTTTTGTCTCATCAGAAGCAGGATCTTCAGTGGTTGGATCTTCAGTGGTTGGATCTTCGATTGATTGTTCAGTAGTTTCTTTGTCAATAGTTCCTGCAGTGACAGTTTCCTCACTAGTAGTCTCTTCCTCTATCGTAACTTCTTCAGTGGAATTTTTGGTTTTTTGTTGTTGGGTTGTTACATCTTCAGTATGTTGGTCATTAGTGGGTTCCATAGTTGAATCTCCAGTTGAAGGTTCCTTAGAAGTTCCTTGAGTTGTTTCATCAGAAGTGTGATCTTCAATTTTTGGATCTTCAGATGGTTCAGATTTAGTCTCTTGCTCTGTTAAAACTAGAGTTGTTGGATCTTCAGAGGACTCTTCTCCAGTAGTAGTCTCCTCAAGTGTTGGATCTACACTTGTTGACTGCTGAGAAGGATTTTCAGAAGCTGGAACCTCAATAGCTTCCTCAGTGGTTGGAACTTGAGTTAGATCAGTCAGATCAGTTAGTTCCGTAGTTACTTGGTTACTTGGATTGGTGAGCTCTTTGGTTTCTTGCACTGATTCAGTGAACTCATCTGAATTACTAGTGATTTCTTCATTATATGTAGTCGTATCATTGGTAAAATCTGTGAATTGCTCAGCTTGTGTGCTTTCAGAAGATTCTTCAATTACTTCAGTAGTATGTTCAATAGTTTGGGTAGAAACTTGAAGTGGTTCGGTGGTTGTTTCCACCAGTATTTCTGTAGTTTCTTCAAACAATTCAGAGGATGTTTTAGATACCTCGGTAGTTTCCTCGGTTGATTCAGATGATGCTTTAGGTAACCCGGTCACCCCCTGGGTAGTGTCCATAAGATCTTCAACCGAGCTCGTGGCTTCTTCAACTATTTCTGTAGATTCATAAAATACTTCTGTGGATTCAATAGGCACATCCTCTGTAATACGAACTCTAGTTGGATCTATTGTACTTTCTTCGGATGGTTGATTATTTTCTTCAACTGGTGGGGTAGATTCCTCTACTGATTCTGTAATTTGACTTGATACAGTAGTTTCCTCAATTGAAGAGGTTGTTATTTCTTCGATTGATGAGATTTCTTCTGTGGACTTATTAAATTCCTGGGAAGATTCAGTAGTAGTTTCTGCGGATTCGCTAAGAGGTTCAGTGGAATCTTCAGCTAATTGAGTGCTCTGATCCATTATATTAGTGGATTCTTCAATAGATTCAGAGGTTGTAGTTTCTTCAGGTTGAGTAGTTGTTTGGACTGGATCAGTAGTTTGGTTAGTCAACTCTGAAGTTGTATCTTCACTTGAAATTGTTGTTTTGTCAACAGATATAGACGGATCTTCTAACCACTCGCTTGTTTCTTTGGTTGTTTCAGTAGAACTTTCAATCGAGGTAGTAATCTCATCAATTGATTCACCGGAAACATGCTCAAGTACAGTTGTTTCTTTGGTATATTCTGTGGTGTATTCTGCTTCATATGTACTTCCAATCGTCCCAGTATCTTCAGAAACTTGGTTGGTTGCTTCAACATTTGAGGTGGTAATCTCAAGCAGTTTAGAGGTTTCATCAGTTCCAGAGACCTGTAGCGATTCAGCAGCAGCTTCTTCTGTAGTTGTAGTTTCCGTAGTTTTCTCGGTTGATTGAGAACTTTCATCTGTAGGTTCTTCGAGTATTTCGGTAGACGCTTCTTCAAACTTCTCAGTGGTTGGTTGATCTGAATTCGTGTTTTCTATTATTTCCGTAGTTGTATATTCGATTGGTTCAGATATTTCTTCAGATGATTCCGTGGATGGTTCTTGGGAAATTTGAGTTGAGTCAACAAGTTTGCCTGTAGTTTCTTCAATTTCTGTAGCTTCATCTGATATATCAGTGGGAACTTGTGTGACTGGATCTGTAGTTTCAACCAGTTCACTACCTTCTGGTTGGGGATTGGTTTCAAATGTAGTTTCTTCAGCGGATGATTCAGATGTTTGGATCTCTTCTTCTGTACTTGATTCTATGGTTTCAATACCTAAAGAGACGTCATCTGTAGTTTCATTAGTTTCTGGAGGTATTTCAGTCGGGATGTCTTCGGTTTCATCTTTAGTGACAGTCTCAGTGATTTCTTCAGTTGGAGGATTAAACACAGTAGATTCTTCAAAGGATTGTATTATATCTTCAACTTTTGAAGTGGTTTCAAATGGATCTGTACTTTCTTCCCATTCCGAACTTGTAGTTTCTGATAACGATTCAAAAGATGTTTCTTCAAGTTGTAAGCTACTTGGTTCATCATATAGTTCAGTAGTAACTTCCTCCCATTTGGTGATTTCCTCCTCAACTGATTCCGAGGAATCTTGTTCTAGTTCAGTAGTAGTTTCCTCAACGGGTCTCGTAGTGGTATTATCTATGGTATCTGTAGTTTCTGGTATAGAATCTGCGGTTGTTTGCTGTTCAATTTCAGTGGTGAAGGGATCAGTTTGCGTGGAAGTTTCTTCAAATGATCCAGTGGTATCTTCTACATTGGTTTTCGTCTCTGAAGGATCAGAAGTCTCTTCAAGCAGTTCTATAATGGTGTTTTCAATAGGATCTGTAGTTTCTTCAAGCTCTGTTGTCTTGGTAGATTCGTTGAAATCTGTGGATTCATCTTCTGCTTCAGCGGTTTCTTCCAAAGTTGAAGAAGTTTCCTCAACACGTCCACTAGGGACTGTTTCAAACACACAAACATCTCTCCAGCATTGTCGAGGTATATCACCTTCATTACAATCATGATTGTAGGTTGTTTCTTGACCATTCTCCCAATAATAGGCAATTTGGAATGGCGTTGTACAAACAATATCTCCCAAATCTTCCGCTTCCATGATCCATGTAAAGAAAAAGTGATAGGGAGAATTACCAGTTGGAGAATCACCATTACCAAAAATATGTACATCAGTAAGATAATTTCCTGGTGTTTGGAGATTACGTATGTAAGCATCTTGAAGACGAAGTTTTCTAGGACTATCTATTTCAAATTCGATTGTCACTTCATACAAATTGTCAGTTATCAGTTTAATTGATTGAAATTGGAATATCAATAATTGAGGATAGCTATTTCTATAAGAGTTTTCTCCAAATGGGAAATCACAAATCGATACTCCGTATGTAGTAGGACAATCGGTTGGTTCTGGTAACCCTGGAGTGGTGGAGATTATTGTTGATGGATCGCCAAAGACATCTGGATTGCATGCTTCTTCCCAACATTGGATTGGAGAAACATCATCAAAATAGTTGCACCCATGTCCGAAGCTCATTGATTCACTGTACCAATCGTATCTAATGTTGAACTTGGTAGTACAAGAAAGCATATTATCTGCTTCAATTGGCATAACCCAACTTAAGAAAAAGTGATATGGAGAAATACCAATATCATCTATACCACTATAAATATCATAAAGGGTGATGTCGTAGTAATTACCATTAATATCAAATAGATTTGCAACACGAATACTCTGAAGTTCCTTTTTTGGATAATGGAACCCATCTATTTGGAATTCAAGCATTACTTCATACAAATTGTCTTGTATGTATTTAATGTGAACAAACTCAAAAATTTCAGGAACGAATTGTGAATATGAAAGTGAACATGAGTCATGATATGATAAAGGACATTCTGTTGGTTCTGGTAAATATGGATCTGTGGATATAATAGTTGAAGGAGGACCATGACTTTCACAGATTTCATCCCAACATTGAAGAGGAGAATCTAAAAACATATCCCAACAACCGTGTCCATAAATAGCATGAGTGGAATCCCATTCATACACAATGTGGAAGGGGTTGGTACAAACTAGTCCTCCTTGATAATTCATCTTCATTATAAATTTGAAAAAGAAATGATACGGGGAACCACCAACAACATCAGAAATTCCTTGTTCATAAAGGACAACGCTATAAGGAAGATTAGGTGATGCAATATCTTCAATATAAATTCTTCCTAACTTACGTCTGGGAATTTTATTTGCAATTTCAAATTCAAACATAACTTCATAAAGATCTTCATCCACCCATTGGATGGAAAGAAAATCAAACTTTAAAACCTGAGGGAAATCTTGTCCTCCAGAGCTTTGACCAATGGGGAAATCACACTCTCTTGGAGCAAACCAAGTGGGACATTCTGTTGGAGCAGGCATATAATCACCTGTTGATATAATGGTAGAAGGCTCCTCCACTGGTTCAACATAACATGGATCTTCCCAACATTGAAGAGGGGAATCACCATCCATAGCAAATGGTTCACCAGCACATCCATGACCATAGAGTGCATTAGGTAAATCATCCCAGATATATTCAATTATGAAAGGGGTTGTACAGGTGTACATGCCAAAATCTTGTGCTTCCATTATATATGCAAAATAAAAATGGAAAGGAGAATCACCAGCAAGGTTCGTCTGGGAGTTTCTATCCCAAATGACAAGACCATCATTAAGGTAAGCATCAGCAGAATGAAGGTTGTTAATGGTAACTCTATCTAATCTATTCTTAGGATGAGGTTTGCTATCAATTTGAAACTCAATAACTACCCGATATAAATATTCTTGGATAAATTCAATATATTCGAATTTGAATTCAAGAACTTGGGGGTAATTCATCGATATGGCATGGTATCCAATGTTAGTTTGACAGATACGATCATTATAAAACACAGCTGGGCAATGGATGGGTGCAGGAAAATATGGAGGATCAGGTTCAATCATGACAGGATCGGAATTTATGGAACATTCCTCTGACCAACACTGAATAGGATAATCACCTGAGTCACAACCATGATAGTATTGGGCAGAAAAAATACCAGTAGCTCGAGTTAATATTATATCCCTTTCCCAAATATATTCAATCATAAAAGGACTAGTACACATTAAAAGGTCAAATTGAAAATGATCAGCTCTCATTACCCATTTTACAAAAAAGTGGTAAGGGGAATCACCAACTGATTCAGTGAGATCTTTATCATATGCTAATTGTTGGTAGGGAAGATAATAATCTGGAGTACGAAGATCATGAAAGATAATTTGTTGCAAATTGTAGCTAGTATAAGGATGTCCATCATCGATTTTAAATTCAATCATCACTTCGTACGAATCAAAAGTTCCAATAACATGCAGAATGTTTTTATATTCGAACTTGAGCAATTGAGGGAAATCTTGCTGAGAGGAGCTTTCCCCGAGTGCATACTCACATTGACCTTCCCATTCCCTGGGAGGAGGACATTCTTCTGTTTCGTAAGCATAGTCTGGAGCCCAAGTCAAAGTAGTTGGTTCAGCAATGACAGATATTAGAATTTGTAGTAGTAAGCAAAGAAATGAAATATGTTTCATTGTAAAGTGAAAATGTTTGGTAAATTATGTTAAACAGTTCAAGAAAATATCACTGAAAATATAGCACTTATATATCCAACAAACTGTTGATTGTACCGTAAATGCTTTTCGTGTACTTGATCACGCATGGTTGCAAACAAACAATGGGGAATGATATTTGTTCAAAGCACAATATTATTTAATGCGTGAGAGTAATATTATTGATTTTCTTTCCCCATACCTAGGATATGTCACTCAAGTATTCTAGAAATGGCCCCATTCAATAATGTACGTCAACTTATTATCCTTAGATGGAATATTTTTTGAGGAAATTGATCATCTGTATACATTTTACAAAAAAAAAATAATAGTTGGAAGATGACCTGGCTCTGTCTTTTGTGCTTCCCTAAACTAGGTTCCATGATTAATTAAGCCATGCTATTTTACTACATCAGCCAACTCCGGAGTCTTCTAGAATTGTGCATATGGAAGCTGGAATTATATCAAACAATGAAATCTGCAGCTAGAATTACAGCTGGATGAGGTTGCTTTTCCGATACTAATGCAAGCGTATGACCACCAAATTTGACTCTGATTTTTTAGGTGCAAAAAAATAGCAAATATTATTTTTTATCAAAATGGTTGGAAAAATAATGCAGCCCTTCTTAAATTATAATCACGGAAAAATGTGATTATTTTTTTGAACCCTCTTCTGATGTGTTTGAGGCCATTCCTATCCCCTTAGACTTAGGGTGGTGTATCATATGTCAAGAAAAGCTTGTTTGAAGAGATACGACTGGAAATTTCTTTCAAGGAGTGATTTGGTTGCTACTAATATCGACTAACTTCCACATCTGGCATTTATCCGAAATTATAAACCTAAACTTCAAGACATCGCTTAATCTTGTCAGATGATGAATATTTTCTTTGATCAACTCAACATCTGTACCCACTCTATTGAGCGGGGTTCACTTTCAAAGCTATTATTCCGGACTAAGAGTAGTATGACCTTAAATGGTGTGATGCTTCAAAAATCGCAAAAACTCAAAAAAAAAAAAAGAAAAAATTTGAATCCAGATCCATTTACGAGAAGATTTTTGCGAAGTTACCACAATGCAACATAACAAAATAGATGATAAATCTTGTATAGTTCTCCCGATACTTCTCGCGAATGACTTTAACTAACGACTCTACATCGCCCAGCTTAACTACAAACGCCTCAACGGAAATAACAACATCTACAATTTACTATATAAAAAACTAAGAAGCATAGTGTAAGCTTATATCAAACCATTGTCTTGCTTTAACTTCAGCAGGAGTTAAAGTTACATTACCAAAGGTTATTGGCATGAAATAAACAAAGAATCCAATAATTGCACTTGACAAAATAATCACCATAGGCACCAATTTAAATTTATTAACACCAACTTTACCATTGGGGGAATTATATGAACAAATAAATTCCACTAAACCACCAGAAAACAATGCCGCTATTAAATGAGCAGGTAAATAATGATGTAAAAACTTTTGACGTCCCATTAAATAAAATGGGAAATAATGAGCTGCCCATCCAACAAATAAGAATCCCAAAGTATTGTACAATCTTGATCTTGATTTGTTACTTAATAAATGGAAATTTCTTCTACGAGTAAGTTGATCACCTAATAATAAACCAAGATAAATTGAAAGTAAACAAACTTCTAACCAGAATCCCGGAATGTTCCCCACAAAGAAAATTTGCTTTCTTTCTGCCTTATCATTATAAAATGATACACCAGAAAGAGCCAAGGGCCATTCTTGAGGTTGAGAAGCAAATGGATGATCAGCGGACAATTTATTATTATGTTCAAACATCAAGAATTGTAATTCCCACCATTTTTGTAAAAATGGCATGTAACTTACAGTTTTTGGAACATAAATTGAACGAGGATCTCCCTTTTTTAGATTGGTAATACTATCAAAAGTCCATACATTGTCTTTATCTTGAATTTTCTTGTTCCCACAAACTTCTTGTTGGCCAAATCCCCAATCAGGTAATAATTCATCATTATGGGTCCACATGGCAACAACAGTATCCATATGAAGAATCTTCAAATTGGTGGCTTTGGTGGAGACTCGTTTACGTAAGTTTTGCTTTTTGGCTGAAGAACTTGGATGATAGTTTCTTAATTTAAACAACGTTTGATTGTATTTTTTAGAACCTTCTTCAGGACCAAATGCTAATGTAAATTCTTCATGTGTTGCCTTTAATGGTGAGGCCACATCATGAGTTAACAAATATCCCCCAGTTCCAACATGTCTAAATCTAATAATATCATTTGTGTATACATCTTGTCCCTTCTTTTTATCACCAACAGGGACAATTTCCCAATGATTGTCGACATCTTCTTCGCCAGTATCAATTACAGCGTTAACTTGTCTGGTATTAGAAGAAACTCTTCCATCTTCATATCTCAAGGGGTAATCATATTCATGAGAATGCAAGAAAGCTTCAGTATCTTTATGTTTAATAGTGATATAATCACAATATTTGACAACTTTGGAATGTTTGGCCATGGGTGATTCAAGTAAGGTATCTTGAAATTCACCAGACATGAATTTATCACCAGTACCTGATTTGGTTAAAATGGCAAAATGAACATAAAACCAATACAAGTAAAGACAAAATGGTACAAGAATCAAGGCAAAGAATCTAGCAAAGAAATGTTTGGCGAATTGTTGGATAGTTAATCCATTTCTATAATCTAATAATCCCCATAATTCATGTAAAACAGCAATACCAATAGTGACATAGGTCAATACCCCAACATATTTTGTAGAAATCACCAAGGATAAAGAAACACCCGTGGCAAATAACCAAGTCCACCATTGTTGACTAAATGGTTGTTTTCTAAATGTAGAAAATTTAGCATAACAGAAAATTGACATGGCGACAGTTAAATTCAATGTAGCATCCAACAAAATTAATCTACTGTCAGTTACATGAGCATTATCAAAACAAACAATAATACTTGACATTAGACAACCAGCAACGGAAAACCCTAAGGTCTTCATAGTTAAAAACATAATTGGTACAGTAACTGTACCTTGAATAGCCAGTAACGCTCTATATGCCAAGTAAGGAACATGATTTTCAATATAAGAATCACCAATACTTTCAAATTTGAATTTACCATTATAGCCAACTAACCAACCAACAAAGGCAATTAATAATTTAGCAAAAGGAGGATGTAAATCAAAGAAATAAGTTCTTTCTAAATAAAAAGAAGCAAATTTACCAAAATGAACTTCATCAAAAACAACTTTATTGGGAGTACCCAATTGATAGAATCTTGTGAATGCAGCACAAATAGTAACTGCTGATAATGCGATCCAATATTTAATTTCTGGTTCTTTAGGAGCAACACTAGAATGTTTCTGGGGTTTTTCCTCAGGTACAGGTGTAGGATTACCACTAGCTGACTTCTTACCACCTTTCTTCTTTATACTCGACATTGTGTACTAGTAAGAGAGTAGAAAAATATGGACAAGTGTGGTTGTAGAATGTTTTTTAAGGGGATGTGGGTTTTTTTTTGTTCTTTTTATATTGTTTGTTTGAAAACAATTGAAAAAATTGAAAAGTTCATTTGGAACACGTCAGTAGAAAACTAAACTTCCAGCACACAAAAAAAAGACGAAAAAAATATAAAATCAATAATCACGATAATGTGGGGGGATAATACAGTTCTTCACATATTCTTCACATATTCTTCACATATTTCTATTATTTTTGCACTATTTTTAATTTACAATAAATAATACATTAAATTACATATTCTACATTGTCTAATGTCTTTACATAAGTTTTTTAGATCTCTTTTGATACCCACCTCTTCCTCTCATAATTGGCACTTGTTGTTGACTTGAACTTGTAGAAACCATTGAATTATTTCTAATAGCTTGAGGTTGTACTTGTTGGTAATGTCCATAAGTAACAATTGGTGCAGGTGTAGGATGATGAGGATGATGTTGTTGATGTAACGCAGTTGGTGGTGGTGGAGGACTGGAAGATTCCAGGGACGATCCTGTATGTTGTTCAAATGAAGTTCCCGAATTTGCTCTACCATAACTGGGGATCGAAATTGGTTTTGATGAAGAAAGTTGGAGGATTTTCCCATTTTTCTCTTCAAGTAAATGTTCATATTTTAAAAGTGTGGTTGTTAATTCTTGAATTTTCCGTTCATATTGTGATGTAAATGAATTGAGGTTTTCATTGAGATTAAGTTTGGAGGAGGTTAATTTGTGTTCGTACTTTTTAATCATTAATTCATGAGATTCATTAGATTTAGATAATTCGGAAACTATTTGATTGTATTTTTCAGAAAGTACCAACATTTCCGATTTAAGTTTGTTGATTGTTGATTGTTGACTGAGAAGTTTCTTTTCAAGTTCAGGGTCAATATGTACAGGTTTAACTTCACCATCTTTCTGTTCTTGCAAGTGTTTTATCTTCGTTTGTAAATTTACAATTTCAAAATCTTTTTCAGGAATAACATCGTTAATTAATTCTTTGAGTTTACTAGATTCAATTCTATGTTCACTAACTGTGGCGTTATACTTTTTAACAAGTTCTTCCTTGTCAAGATTTACTTCTTCCAACCTCTTTATCAACTGATTACGTTCTTTTTCATGATCTACAATAGTTTGATCTAATTTTTCTTTGATCGTAGCTAACAATTCAGTCAATTCATCATATTCAAGCTTTAGACTTTCAAGTTGTTTCAGATTATTCTCCTGAGTTGTCCGTTCACTCTTATTCAAACTCAGTTTCAATTTAATATAATTATACTTGTTTAAATGTTTCATAAAACTAGAAAACTCTAGTTCATTTTTAAATAATAATAATTCACGTTGATAAAAATCAACCATATTTCCTTCAGATCGAACATTTCCTATACTAGTCAATGTATCATTCATACTTCCTGATTCTTTAAATACACTTGATGTTTCTAAAGTAGTTGTTGGAGAAGAAGTTGGTCTTGATAATCGCAATTCATGTTTTAAAATTAATGAAGAAGATTTACGTCGAAGCGTATCATTATCCTTAGGGGTATATAATTTTTCATGAGTTGTAAATAAATCTTGTAAAGGATCTCCAGGTGATCGAGAACCTCCATCTAATGAATCAATTGAATCTTCAACACTTTCATATTTAATGTCTTTGAAATGTACAGGGTCAGTATCTTCTTGTGGAGCTACATGGTGATGATGATGATGATGTTGTTGTTGTTGTTGTTCCTCTTGTTCCTTGTTGATTACTAAATTTGTAGGAATGATTGATAGTTTCCGATTAAGATTGTGAAACGATTTTAGATATAAATATTTATGATCTTTTAATCCATCCATAGAAGAACCTCGTGAGATTCTATTATTCATAGAATCTATATCAACTTGACTAGTTAAACTTCTTGGCAACATTCGTTCATAAATACTTGATTCATCATTTAAATTAATCATTATATCAGGATTTAAGCTGAAGCATGCAAGTCCAATATCTTCGCGAGATTTACCTTCTATCCAAGATATAGGATCTTGTAATTCTTGTTCAATTGTTGTTTGTGAAAGAAATATAGGATGAATTAAAAATCCTTGTATAATACCTCTAGTCCTTTTCCCAATATGTAAATCCAAAGATATTTCCAATATCTCTTCAAGTTTTTGTAAATATTTCAAATTGATAAATTTTGGTTGATGTAATTTTAAATATCCATATGGTCCTTGAATGAATTGACTTATATTCATAGGAAATAACCCATATAACAAAACATAAAAATGAGGATAATTAAATGTCAATTCTGTTGTTCCTTGTTCTTCATTATCTACAGCAATATTCCAATTTATATTCAATTCTTGTAAATATTCAGTTAATAAATGATGTCTATTATCAATCAGATTGAATTCTTCCCATGTAGTTATCCTAATATAAATCATCAACAAGTCAGGAAAGTAGTTGGCAATGGAATGGGTCACCTGGGGTATCAACATAGTCAAAATTGTAAGTGAAGTATGAATAATTATTTCACTAAAATCAAACATGGCACATTTTAAAACACTGGAAAAAATTGACATTTCAATAATTTGAGAAACACTAGAAGTTGTCGAAGATATAAGGGATGATAACAAAGTTAAGGTTTCTAATCTTTGAGACGGTATGGTTATATGAGTATTAAGTAATTCACAATAAGCTTCAGTTTGATTAATTCCATATTCTTGTAAAATTCGAGAACAATTTGACTTGATAAATCGTAATCTTTCTTGATATGTTTGACTATCCTTTTGTAATTCTGATACTTTTAAATCCAATACTTGTTCAAGAGTATTATTTGAAAGATTTATATTCAATATTTGCTGAATAACCGTTTTACCAATATCTTGTCTAATTCTAAGTAACTCCAAATCATCAGTTTCTTCAGGATGACTAGTTACTGTCTTTATAAACTCTCGAGATTTCTCAACAAAGATTGAATCATATCCTGCACTATCCACAGCAGGTTTCAAGTAACTCTTAATCCACAAATTAATTTCTTTACTTGTCAAAACAGACAGTAATTTAGTCAATACATCAACAAACATACATTCACGTGAAAGGTTCTCTAATGGCATAATATATTTGTCATATATTCTAAATAATTCATCATTAATATTGAATGATTGTTGTTGAATTGAAGTTAATGTATTATGGTTTTGTAAATATTGAGCAATCACCAGAAATAATTCAGAAGTGTCTATGGGTGTTTCATTGTCTTGTGAGAATATCGTATCTAGAGCCTTGGATAGCGCTCGTGATGTACCCAGCATTGGCTTATGTCTGTGTCTCTCTGTATTGTTTTATGGCCTTTGAAAGAGAAGAAAAGAAAAAAAAAATTAGTGCCAATTTTTCAAAAAGATAAGACAATAATTAACAATGTCAAACACAAATTATCTTGACATTATCAACGATGTCGATTCATTCAAACTCAATTCTAGTTATTGGAGGTTTCTCAGTCATGATGGAGTGTTATTAGGATATATATCACATACAATAGCCCAATATTTTACTAGTTTACCAATAACTACCAAATCATTTGAAATTGACAACATTAAACAAATTATAAAAATTGGTGATCAATTCACCACTGTCGAAAAAAGAAATGTCATGTTTAATGAAGTTGCTGTAGAATGGAGAGACAATATACCACAACTTGATCATCGATTGAAAAAAGGTTGGAGAAATGAATTATATACTGTGTATAATCCAACAAGTATACCTTATGCTCGAATTGAACGAGCCTTCTCGGTATTATTAGGTGTGGTTACATATGGAGTTCATATAAATGGATATATTCCTGAGAGTAAATCTTCCAATGGAAAATTAAAAATGTGGATTCCTAAAAGATCACCTAGTAAACCAACATATCCCAACATGTTGGATAATATGGTTGGTGGTGGATTAGGATATCCTTACGGAATTAATGAAACTGTAATTAAAGAATGTTATGAAGAAGCGGGATTAACGGAAAATTTTGTTACAACTCATGCTAAGTCAACTGGAGTATTACTGTACATGTATGGAACTGTAGATGGACGGGTTCAACCTGAAGTTGAATATGTCTATGATATTGAATTTGATAATGAAATTGATGTTATACCAAAACCTATAGATGGAGAAGTTTCTGAATTTAACTTGATGGATTTAGATGAAGTATTAGACAAACTTAATAAGAAAGAATTTAAACCAAATTGTGGATTGGTTATTGTTGATTTCTTAATTAGGCATGGTTATATTACTCCAGAAAATGAAGTAAATTATTTTGAAATTGTAACTAGATGTCATACAAAATTTGAATTCCCTACAAAATAGTGTATAAAATAGTATATAAAATAGTATATGGAATAGTATATAAAATACTATATGAAATACTATATGAAATACTATATGAAATAGTATATGAAATACTATATAAAATATAATAGCATATCTTTATAGTAGAACCTGTTGTTATGTTATAGTTTCCTTGTAGAATTGACTATTTTTTGGTAGCGCCGTCTCAGATAAGCATTTTTTCCTCCACTCTTTCTCTCACTCCATATAAAAATACTTTCCCTAAACATTTACTCGTCTCCTTTTTACCAACACTCCCACCAATGACAACACGTTCATTAGAAGGATCAGACTTTGATTCACTTCTTGAAAATATTGATGGTTTAATTCAAGAAAAATTACCTAAAATTTTACATCCTCAATATCTTGAATCAGCTAGAATAGACACGTTAGGCAGACAATTGGAAGAATATGAAATATTCCTCCTTGAAATTAAACATTTACTTGATTCTAGGGAAATAATTAATCATCAATTATTATGGTTGGAATCTCTTGGATATTTGGCTGATTTATTATTGAAATTAAAACAATTGTTTGCTAGGTTATATTTACATATCCCCTTTCATGAAATTGAACCAATTTTTGAAAATGCATTACAATTGAATGCCAAATTAGTGAGTTTTATCAATGCATTTGGAGAGGTTTTCACAACCTGGTTGGTGAACAAAGATTGTTCACTTCAATTGTATTCAAATGCCAAGATTAATCACCAGTTATTGATGTTGCTTTATAATTCTATGGAATTATTGGTTGTTGACGAAATGGAAGAAGATCATCAAGCTGATTCATATTTATCTTCAATTCAAGATTTCTTGACAAGATATTGTGTGTGGTGTATTCAAGAAAATGAACCTCTTGTTGATTTAATACCTATATTGACCCAATTTAGTAAAACCGTTTATTTATTTGGTGAATCGTTGTTAATTCTTCCTTTAATTAACATGTTTGATCCGGAAATCCCCATGAATATAATCACTTCAAATTATTCAATTAATTTAGTTGATGTATTGAATTTTTATCGGTATACTTCATTCAATTTAATCACAATATCGTTAACAGTTCAACCCCCAGAAATTTTTGATTCATACAACAAATTAGCTGATATTCATTTAAAGATTTTATTAAATCTTCCTAATTTAAATTTAAATTCGTATGCTGAAATTAGATTAGAATCTGATATTCTTCTGAGAAGATTCACTCCAAGAAGTGGAGGAGGAACAAGTGTTCGTGATAAACGTGAAGATTTTATTATAAATGTACCTGAAAGACAAGAACTTTCATTAATGTACATTTTAAATTATTTATTATCTTTAACTTCATTAACCAAGTTTGTTGATCCATCTCCATTGTACCAACAAGAATTATCATTTCTTTGTAAATCCTTGTCTAATTCACTTTCCAAAGATATTGATGAATTAGCATCTCAACCAACAAGTACACATTCCAGTGTCTTGTCATTCCCCCAATTGAATCAATTAGAAAATGAAAAGAGTTTAGAATATATGCAAAGGAAAATAATTAATAAATCAAAATTTAAAAATATAAGCTCAATAATATTACATGGATCATACAAGGAAAAATTAAGTAATGTGGTTAAATTATGTAAACTTTTAAATGATTCAGGATTAACTATTCCTGCATTATGTCGGAAATACAAATCAATCAAAGTCACCAGTGGAACTGGGCCTTTGAGAAGTGCAGTGGAATCAGTATTAAAATTGTTGATTTTGTTATCTTTGAAATATATGAAGGGGGTTAATTCAATTTCAGTTGAAAATTTAAGAAAATTGTTTTTTATAAATGGCCTGATTGAAGATATATTTAAAGTTAAACAATTAGTTGAGTATGAGATTGTTTTTGAAAATGGTGAAGAAGTATTAAAGTGGCGAACAAGTGGAAATGTAAAGTCTATTGATTTGATTGTTAATGAACAATTGGAAATTAGTAAACTTTCACAAAAGTTAAAAGAGTTGATTGCTTAGTTAGTTTAAATAAAGTTATGCCTTAATCAATTGTTTAAAATTTTTTGTAGCAATTTTGTATGAATTTTGTAAGAATTTTCACCTCTACAATTCAATCAAAAAACCATTCACTATTACTAAAGCAACAAAGAGTAACTAATTCAAATATCTCATACAAATATATTGAATAAAAAAAAACCTGGATACATATCTGATTTTGTGTAATATACGGCCACAAAAAGTTTTTCACAATTTCAAAATCCTACCGATCACAAACGCAACTTTTCAGCTTCACTAGCTCAGTTGGCAGAGCGTCAGTCTCATAATATAATTGTGACATCTGAAGGTCGACAGTTCGAGCCTGCCGTGGAGCATAGTTTATTTTTTTGATTATTTATATCTCCATTCATGTTGATTTTTAAAAACTCTGTGAAAGTTTTCTCTATTTTCTTGCAAGAATATTTTGACTCTGGAAAATAAAAGCAATACAATTGAAAACCAATATAAATATCCCATTTGCACACGATCAAGTTAATTTTCAAAAACATGTTCAACCTAATTCCTGATTATATCCATATTCCTCGACGAAAGTATCAATATAATTTTGATTTAACTTGATCATAGACTTTACTTGAGTTTGGGTACTTTTTCTCTTGCGGAAATACCAGACGCAAGATACTTGTTATAGCCTTTGCATAAATTACTGTCTTCACCGATTATATATATAACTTAAATGGACATCAGTTAAAGCGAATCTTGACTTTTTTTAAAGTGGAATATACTTTAACGTAAGTTTATCCTCTTTTATAATTCGTACAAGCAAACTTTTTGTCTCTCAAGAACCCCCTCAAACATTATCTTCAAGTTTCAGCCAAAATCAGTTACCCTCTAACAAGAACTGTTACACTACATTATTATCACCAAATAAATTTAAAGCAACATGGATAGTATATTCGATTTTGTCACAAGTATTCTTTCTTTCATGGGTAACATCTATAGATAGGTAATCGACTCGGTTGGATCTGGCACATCGGGTTCTAAGTTGACAGATATAATTCTCTCAATATGTAACGTCAAATTTAAGTTTAAACTCAAACTCCTAACAATAGAATTGTGGGGATTTCTTTGTATGATCCTGAATACTAGAATATTTTGTTTATAATTTCTCTCAATTCAAAGGTTGATATTTGCTGATTGTTCGTGAAAATTACCAATTTGCATCTAAAACACTATTCAAGACTATATCAATCAGCTTTAAACAACATCTTTTTCTTATTTAAACTTCATTATATAAAACAACTATAAATTAACAAAAATATTTTCATATGATTCTATCCCTGAAAATGGGGAAACTAATTCTATTCGTAAATTCCATAAACTAATACTTATATCCAATCATTTACTGTAAAATAAAACTTCAACTTCTTGAAAACCGCCCAGGAGCATATCTCCATCCCCGTTCTTTTTTAAAATGATCAAATATTATCCGCCTTTGCTTTGCAGCATAAATTGAATCAGGTGAATAAAGCGATGCAAGCAAAACGAAACGTAATTTTGTCAAGCTCAAGGAATCAAGTTTTTTTCTATAAATCTCTTCAACTGATTTCTTTCGATATTTGTTTTCCTTCACGAAATCATCAATATACTTTTGATTTAAATCCATAATATATTTTTTTAGACATGGAGTATTGGTTTTCTTATGGAATGTAGGAGGAGTGACATGAGCTTTTAAACAGTTACTATAGACTCTTGCTATATTAGGATCTTTACCAAATGACTCAATCAATTCAAATGGGATTGTATTACCATCCAGAGGAACATCTTCTATTTTTTTCTTTGTGGAATATAATCCAATTGCATACATATTTTTACCATCTTCAACAGTTTGTTCAATTATACAACACCTCCTACCCTTAACAGGAGTAGCATAAATATTATGTTGAATTACCATCCAGTATCCTTCAGTCGCTCTTATAAAATCATCGGCAAGACCGATATCTTGAAATAAATCATCAGAAAGTTCCAAAGCAAGGTCTATCAACTCTTGGGTTTTAACACGAGATTTCTTTGGTCGATTAATAGTATTAACCAATGCATTCCTAAGTAATCTATACTTAGTTTCTGCTGCTGGGTCATCCTGATCTGTTCGTTCATTCTTAACTGTTGGACCTATCTCAATTTCTGACAATGCCTCACGTAAGCCATTTATTCCAAACGATGCACAATCGTCAACTCTTTGCATGTTTGTTGGAAATTAAAAGGAGTGTTTTACATTTAAACTTTAAACAATAAAAAAACTGGGGTTATTTTTTAGGGGAATCCTGCATCGTGATATACAGGAATTTATATATTGCCACTCTTTTGCTATATTGAGAAGTAAAGATGC
This sequence comes from Spathaspora sp. UFMG-CM-Y285, assembly GCA_002911495.2. Taxonomy (NCBI): domain Eukaryota; kingdom Fungi; phylum Ascomycota; class Pichiomycetes; order Serinales; family Debaryomycetaceae; genus Spathaspora; species Spathaspora sp. UFMG-CM-Y285. Next base: position 18,771 of record PPUV02000051.1, read on the forward strand.
AATTGTCAGGATTGTTGAACATTCAATATATACTTTCCAGTTTAACTCAGTCAACAACTGAATCAACAGTTTGTCTTGAACAGAAATTCTCCTATGATCAACTTCAAACTCCACTTATTGCGGAAACTCCTGTGCTCCCCGTGGTTATCTGGCATGGACTTGGTGATAATTACAATTCTTCAGGAATAAACAAAATTAAGGAAATGTTTGATACAATTTACCCAGGAATATTCACATATTCAATCTCACTTGATGAAGATCCTTCGTCTGATCAACAACGTTCGTTATTTGGAGATGCAAATGTTGATATTGATCAAATATGTGCCACACTTTCCAATATGACTGAACTATCACAAGGGTTCAATGCAATTGGCTTTTCTCAAGGTGGTGTACTTCTCCGAGGATTAATTGAACGTTGTTCAAACATAACGGCACACAATTTAATCACATTTGGTTCTCCACATTTAGGAGTACTGGAATTACCAATGTGTCAACCAAAGGATTGGTTATGTAAAGCTAGAAATAATATTCTAAAGAGACAAGTTTGGTTAGATAATGTTCAGAAACATGTCATACCAGCACAATATTTCCGAGATAGAGCTCAATTTGAAAAGTATTTGAAATATTCTCATTTCTTGGCAGATATAAATAATGAACGAATCGAAAAGGATTTAACATACAAGGAAAACTTTTCTAAGATAAACAAGCTAGTATTGATAACATTTACTGAAGATACTACATTGGTTCCTAAAGATTCTGCATCATTTAATGATTATGATCCCTTGTTGGAAAAATCAATTCCTTGGTATATGACGGAATTATATGAGAATGATTATATCGGATTAAAGAAATTACATGAAAGAAATGCCATTGATTTTTTAGAGATTGAAGCTGATCATATGAGAATTACTGAGGAGTTTATTAGAGAAATTGCCATTACTTATTTAGGATGATTTATAGAAATTCTATATCAAATCCAAGAATTTTATTTAATTCCTGAATCTTTATTGTATCATCTTGAGTAGAAATTACTTTTTCAAGGGTATCCAGTTCAGTTTGTTTAATTAGATTGGGTGTATTAGTTTCGGCAAAGAAATGTTGTGATGGAGTTTGCGACTTGATACTTTTATCACTTGAGTCTTGGTATTTGGAAGTTGCTGTCACTTTATAACAATTACTCGGCTTTACTGCTTCATCAATCAGGAAGATATTGCTTTTGGCTTTTGGCTTTACTATTTCATTCATTTTTATCTTTTTGGGATTTAATAAAGAAGGTATATCTAAATCGGAATCTGAATCATCAAAAATATTTCGTTTTAAAGATGTATTATCTTGATTGGTAGTTCGTTTCAAAAACATTTTCTTTTTAGGTTTGGTGGTTGGCTTTTCAGGTAATCTTGGATTATCTTGCTCGTGATCACTCGGTTCACTATGAACAAAGAGAGTTTCTGGAATTGTACTAGATCCTGGGTTTAGTTCTGTGTTGTTTTTAAAATATTGTGATTGTTTCGATTTTGAGTTGCCTTGTATCAGTTTCTCATTCTTGGAAGTATTCTTAACAGCTACTCCATCTTTACAACAAAAGTGACGACAACTCAATTTATCTTTACATGTATGATTACATTCGAAATTCCCATTATCGAGCATTTTCCTGGTAGGTACATTTGGAGCAACTTGTGAACTTGGAATTGATGTATCTGCAGTAACATTCCTTGTTGCAGGTTCATCTTCCTGTTCCAGATCACTAAAATCATCATCAAAATCATCATCAAAATCATCATCAAAATCATCATCAAAATCATATTCAGTCAATGGAACAAACTTGGATAAAGTTGTGGCTGATAATTTCTTATTAATAGGTAATTCAGCTGAAATTTTAACACTAGCAATGGCCTCGGCACAAGCTTGACATTTTATAATTTGATTAATACTTGAAACAGTCACACTCAATTGAAATCGTTTTGTCTCGGCATTGGTAAATTTAAATATTGGAATTCTTCGAAAATCAATTAAATGACCATTATTTAAATCGGTTATAATTTGAATATACACCGGTTTCCCCTTCCATGTTGATGACTCTTTTGGATTTTTCACTTTAATTTCAACTGAAAATGTAATAGTAATACAAGTATGACTTGATTCAAGTTTATCATGATCAAAGAATAACGACAATTCCAAACAAGGAAGTGCTTGAAGATTATGTTTGGTTTTATTTCCCGCTCCAATTTTCCACCCCAAGATATTCTCAATTTGAGTTGATGATAATTGTTTGGCATCCTTCAAACACAAGATATTTCGTTCAATAAAATTCTTGACGGCAACAGGACCAATTCCATCAAGTTGCCGAAGTTCATTAGGAGAATCTTCCCAACATTTCCCATTAATACATCTATATAAATAACTCAGGTTTCGTAATGTAATGGAATCACATTTTTCTACCATGACATCAAGCATAGCCATCATAAGTCGAGGCAAATGGCGAAACACTAATAATTTATCACCCAAGAAACTGGAATGTAATTTCATGGCTCCATTATATTTAGGAAATTCAACTCCTCCTAATTCAAATTGAATTATCAATTTCAATTTGTCATTATTTTGTAAATCCTTGGTTTTGCAAGGATATCTAATCATTGGTGATGAATTCAATTCTTTAAATAATCTTCGTTCTTGATGCTTTAATCTAAAATCGTTAAATTCTGAACATGTAGCCAATAATTCAAATATCTCGGAAACTGTTAATCCAAATTTTCCCCTTATTAATGTCTTCATAGTTCCAAACATTATATAATGCATGGTCATTGAATGACCATATTTTGTACTAGCATAAACTTGGTTTTTATCAATAGTGATGATCTTTTCCGCAAGTAAAGCATTGGCATGAAGTTGACAAAACCTTGTCAATGTTTCTTCAGATTCCGGTGATTTACATTCAACACCTAATGAAGGAATATAATACCCTGGATTGGCCATGAATCTAACATACAAATATGTATTTTTCAACCATTGTAATGCTTCATCCAAATTATTAATTGCCCCTACACAAATCTCAGCTGCTAAATTCTCGGAGAAATTCAAATGTAAACTACTTTCAATCTTTTCTGTACCTTTCACAATAGCTTCATATTTTCGTTTTAATTTAATATTAGTCATTATCACGGATACTCCTTCATTTTCAAATTGTGGTCTACCGGCTCTTCCTAACATTTGTAAAATATCAGTTTCAGAATATTCTCGAAACATTCCATCAGCCCAACATTTGGTACCTTTAATTATCACTAAATATGCTGGAAGATTTATCCCCACAGCTAAAGTTGAAGTACAACACAAGTGTTTGATTTTTCCATTTATGAATGAATTTTCAATTAATTTTCGATCACCATAAGATAATCCAGCATGATGATAAGCGATACCATTTTGAACATATTTAAACAATTCTCGGTCTTTTAATTTCAAATCGGAGGCCCCTGGACTTGATAATCCACTATTAAACAAGAACTTTGCTGTTCCTTGACAGCTATTTCTTGTAGGACAAAAAATCAACACTGGTTTGTTATTGGAATTTTCCCCAATCACTTCATTAAGTCGTGAATTTAATACCATATCAAATTGAAAATCATTTTCCGAGTTTGCCTTGTATCCATATACAATCTTGTGAAGTTTCACAGATCTATATTCATCGCCAAAAAAAAGTGCTTCGGCTGGGATATCTGAACCACTATTAAGTTTTATCCAAATTGCAAGATCAGGAGCATTAGCTACAGTTGCTGATATAGCAAGAATTCTTAGACCAGTACATAATCGTTTCATTCTAGTAATCACTACTTCTAAAGTAGATCCCCTTGAATCTTTCAATATATGAATTTCATCAATTAATAACAATTTAATTAATCCAAATAATTTCCTATAATCAGTCCATTTTCTAGTAATCATATCCCATTTCTCAGGAGTCGATATAATTATATTTGATTTTCGAACATTTTCAGCCTCTTTAAATGTTGTATCTCCAGTTAATGTGCCTACCGTGAGATTAATATTTTTAAACTTTTTATTCCAATCATCTTGTCGTTCACTACATAATGCCTTAGTTGGTGCTAAATAAAGTACTTTGAAATTACAACCCAATTCAGCTGAACCAAATTCTCGTAATATTGCTAGTTCGAATAATACAGTTTTCCCCGAACCAGTAGGTGCACTAATTATACAATTATTAGAAGTATTGTAAACTATGGGGAAACATTTGGATTGCATTTCATTGAATTGGGAAAAGGTAAAGGTGTTTCTTTGTGATAATGGGAGAACATTGATGTTGAGTTTGTTCGAATTGGTAACTTTGTTGAAACTAGTTTGATAATCGTTGAAACTGGAATCTTGGAAAGTGTTGTGTTGTAAGTTTGAATGTTGAGAACAGGAAGGAATTGACAATGATTGATTTTTATGTGGAAAGTTAACTGTTGGTGGTTCTTTTTGCAGCCAAGAAGGGTATTGAGAGGTGTAATTCACAAAACTTAGTTTTGGAATAACTAGTGGTTGTCTTATCTGGCTACCTAATTGATTCCTGGGGAATTGAAACATTCGTGAAGTTGCAACCATGTTGTCAACTTGGGAATTTTCTTTTTCTATAAGAATTAGTAAATCAATTCCAACTTATTGTTAGTACGGTAGTAAGTACCTTCATCTTGAATAGTCTCTTCATTGAGAAACGAATCTAATCTGTTAAGAAATGACATTTTATTGAATGTTCTGGAATAAGTAGAAGTTTTATAATTTGGCAGCACGAAAAAGTAAAAAAAAAAAAAATAAAATACAAGGTCACATCAAGGCAGCACTCAAGAATCACAACACAATGGAATCTCAGGAAATAGATAGAAAGTCAAGACTTGCCGAATTAAGAAGAAAGAGAAATCAAACATCTCAAACATCAACAGCTGAACAATTGAAATCTACGGATCAATCGGAAACAGTTTCAACTAAACCAGTAACTAACCCACCAACTTTACATCTAGATAATGGCGAAACAGTTGAAGCAGTATCACAAAGAATACAAGATGAAATATTCCATCGAGCTCAAGATGCTGCTACCTCAGCGGAACACGATACTGCTACCTCAGCAGAACACGATAATGATTCTATACCTCAGAAGATATCTTACACACAAGATCTTAAAGATGAGTTAAAACTGTATTATCATAAAGCAAATATACGAACAGAGAGGGCAATTAATAAGATTATACTGGATAAATATACAAATTGAATAGAATATATAGTGTAATAGTAAAATTATATGCCCAGGTTTATTTTCTTTGTTCACTTCGCACACTTCCCTTTTAGGCAATCTAGAATCTGCCAATCAAATTGGATTTTTCTGGTTTTCCGAACGGTGAGAGAATCAAAGCTGAAAAAAAAAAACTACCATAGAAAAAAAAAACACAGTGAAAGTTTTCAAAGCTTTGTGAACTAGGTTGAAATATATTCAAGAAATGTCTATGATTAACAGAATGGCTTTGAGAGCAGCCCGTCCAATGGGTTTGCGTATGGCTCCGTATGTATTTTCTTAGAATGTGTGTGAATGTGTGTCACCACACACAGTCCCCATGTCGACAAACATCTATACTAACACCTTACCTAGAATTGGTTTAAGATTTGCTTCTTCTCAAACTCCAGTTGAACCAAAACAAAAGGCTGCCTCCATTATTGATGCCTTACCAGGTAACAATTTATTATCCAAGACTGGTGTTTTAGCCACTTCAACTGCTGCTGCCATCTATGGTATTTCAAATGGATTAATTGTTATTCATGATGAAACTATTTTATTGGGTACTTTCAGTGCTTTTGTTTTATTATGTGTTAAATACATTGCTCCATTATACACTGAATGGGCTGATGGTGAAATCAAAAAGATTGGTGATATATTAAATGCTTCTAAAGTTAAACATGTTGAATCAGTTAATGAAAGAATTGCTTCCGTTTCTGAATTAAAGAGTGTTGTCAAGACTACTGAAGATTTGTTTGCTCTTTCTAAGGAAACTGCCAAATTAGAAGCTGAAGCTTTTGTTTTAAAACAACAATTGGCTGTTGCTCATGAAGCTAAATCTGTTTTAGATTCTTGGGTTAGATTTGAAGCACAACAAAGACAATTGGAACAAGAACAATTAGCCAAGACTGTTATTGAAAAGGTTAACAAGGCTATTGAAGATCCAAAATTCCAAGATAAAGTTTTAGCTGAATCTTTAACTGAAGTTGAAAGATTATTTGCCAAGAACTAGTTTTATATATAATTACAAAATATAATAAAGTAAAAGAAATTATTAAACTACTCTAATTTGTTTTAAACTTTTCAGTTACACTATGACATGGTTTCCAAATATGTAATGAATTATCATCGGCAACACTAGCAATCATCCAATCGTCAGCAAATGACCAATCGAAATCATTTACTCCTAACATATGACCTGAATGAGTAAAGAAACAAGTAGCTTCAGTAACGTTGTGTAATTTAACCAGATGATCACTTGATGACGAAGCAAGAACATTGGAATATTTAGGATGCCAATATAATTGAGTAATTGAATCGGTATGTGCATTCATTTGTTTTAATGGTTGATTTGAATGTTTAAATGAACGTAAATCCCATATTTTAATAATACCTTGACTATCACCAGTAGCAAAACCAGAACTAAATCCTGGATTCATGGATATACTATCAATACTGTGTTGAGAAATTTTTTGAGAAAATACCACTGAATTATCTTGTCTTATATCATAGACTTTAACCGTTCCCTTATCATCCACTGTAGTAAATAAGGAATCATGAGTAGGAAACCATTCTATATCATTTATTCCTATATTATCATTTTCAAAGTATCGACATTGGTTTAATTCCGAAGATGAATATTGTTTCAAGTCATATAAACTGATAATACCATTCATATCTCCCGACAAGAGCAAACCTTCTTGATTTATATTCCAATCAAGGGCAAAGATATCAGTATCACAAGGTTTTATCAGATTACTCAATCTAATTTCCACTTTACTGATATCGGTATCATCAATAAGAGAATTCTTGAAACTTTTATGTCTTGTTCTTTCATATATCACAATATCCCCTAAATTATTGGCACTGGCTATAATATCTGGTTTTTGAGGCATATATCTTACTTTATTAACATCACCTAAATGATTAATCTTTTGTAATACTTTTAATTTAGGATTAACTGATGGAGACAATTCTAATTCTTCTTTATCGGGATTAAAATCTAATTTGTTGATTTTAATATTCAGATTAAGATTTTTAAATGTTGGGATTTGTAAAATGGAAATACTATCAACTGATTGTCCTAAAGTGAAGGTACCATGTAATAACCGTTGGGCTATAATTTCTTCATTTTCAACATCGGACTCTTTAGTTATGTGAGTTACATCAGGGAAGAATTGTACTGATAACGAAGGCCAAAGAAGGGAATTTGTTGATAAATAATCATACAAAAACGGAGCATTCTTTTTCCATATTCGATAACCACGCTGTGTAGTTTCATCAATAGATGTGGTTGGCTCTGGTGTGGATTCGTCGATAGAAGGACCTTCTTCTGGGTCTATTTCAATTACTTCAGGACTCATGGTTGTTTGGTTATGTTGTGTTCAAGTTACACATTGAACAATAAACGCGTCAGATATTTTGGTAGCGTTGGTGCACATTTAATTTCATGCAGGATTGAAAAATTTCAAATATCAAGACATCAATCCAGCGATGACTGAAGATATACGATTAAATTCTTCTAAATTAGGAACACAAGAATAGTAAGTAGATTAGGAAAAACAATTTGTCAATGTCTTACTAACACATTTTCAGTTGGAACAACTTTTACAGGAAAGAACAATCCAATTTCCAAGACAATGATGAAGATACAGGAGAATGTTGGTTTGATGATTCCGATGCTGAATCAAAAATGATACAATTCTTAATAGATAAATTAAACGAGAGGGAATTGCCTTGTGATGGAGAATTAATCCGAGTTTTAGATTTAGGTACTGGTAATGGACATTTACTATTTCAATTACTGCAAGATTTAAATGAAGAATATGAGGGAGTTTCAAAGTTTGAATTTGTTGGAATCGACTATTCTCCTGATTCGGTTGAATTTTCTAAGAACATAGCTAATAAGAAGTATAGTAAAGACAATTTTGAGTTTTTTCAAGTTGATTTACTACAAAAGAATGTTCCTTTCTTGTCCAAGAAGTTTGATATTCTTTTGGATAAAGGTACATTAGATGCAATTGCCTTAAACCAAGACCCTTTAGAAGAGTTTAATGGAGAAATAGGAATGGACGTGTATTCTCGTCAAGTGGAAAAATTAATGAGTAAAAACTCCATTTTACTTATAACATCATGTAATTTTACTGAAACTGAATTAATTAAAATAATTACCTCCAATACAAACTTACAAGTATGGGACAAAATAAATTATCCAAGTTTCCAATTTGGAGGAGTCAAGGGATCTACTGTATGTAGCATTGCATTTATTAAAGATTAATATCTTTTATTCAATACATATTTATACACCGTCTACTCAATTTGATTTTTTAAAGATTCAACTTTTTCTATTAATTCATCACGTAAACTTTCTGAAGAAAACTTTAACAAATATTGAATTGGTTTTCCTTCAGAATTAACTGAATTTAAACGAAGATATTTCCCTGGAGCTAAACTTGCTTCTAAACCTTTCAAAAGTGTTGTATCTTTGGAAATTTTATAATTCAACACTACTCGTAATAAACCTTGGGATCTCATAACTAATCTTATTTGAGTTTCATCTTTTCTTGATTGGTTTAAATGTAAAGGTCCCACACCTCGTTCTTTCCAACCTTCGTCTATAGCAGTAAGATCTAATTCAAAGATTTTAGCTTGAGAATTGAAATGGGATATTTCTTCTTCTTCTCCTGTAGATTGTGCAATTGGTGTTAAATCTATTTGTTTGAATTGTTGTGGTGCAGAAGATGAAGTGGATACTTTTTCTTCACTGCTACTATCAAGGAATGATTTCTTGGTTAATGATTCTTGAAATGCATTACCAAATCTAGAATTTGATCCAAATTTAGGTACTTTTGTAGGTGGAGGAGATGCTGGTTTAATATCATCTTGACTTGATGTTGAATCTAATGTAGATGCTTCTAATTTTGAAGGTAATGTATCACACACACTTGGTCTATTTTTTAAATCTTCTGCCATTGATTTACTAAACATAGTTGTAGCTCCGAATACTGGTTTACTTGTTGTAGGAGGAGATGTTGACCCAAGTTTAGCAGGAGCAAATTTGAATGAACTGGCTCCGAATGTTGCCTTTTTGGGTTCAATAACGTCTCGTTTGGGTTCTTGAGGAGGATCAGTTGGTGTGTTTGTCTCTTCGGAGGTTGCTGCTTCTTCTTCTTCATCATCGTCACTTCCAAATTCCTTTTCTAATTTCTCAATTCTTGCTTCCAACTTTTCAATTCGTGATTCAAGTCTCTTTGTAACTTCTTCCACAATTGATGTTTTCAATTCATCATCATGAGTAGACTTAGTTCGTTTAGCACCATCAAGAACTGTTCCTTCTGATTCAATCTTTCTCTTGCTAGATTCTTCAGACATGTTATAATTAAATCAAGCAAACGTTTATAAAGTTGTTTGTTCTATAGAAAAGGAGAATGGGGTTACAGGGAGTAAATTGATAACCCTTCAATTTGTGTTTCATGACATTTTGTTTTTTTTTCTCTTGGTTCAATGTTGCGTGGTGGGGGCATTTTTACGAAACTATTTATTCTCTATTTACTCACGATGTCTAATACTTCGTATAGATCTGTCTCCTGAAGTAGATTTATAACTTGTAATAGTGCTAGCACTGGTTGTGCTGGTATACTTGGCATACTTGTCCTTGAATGAAGCAATAACAGGTTGTACTGGCTTTTCATGTTGCGGACGAGCATACAGTGTATAACTTGGAGTATAACTTGGATTATTTGCTATATGAACTCTTCTTGCTGTAGCAGCGGCGGAAGATTTTCTTCCACTTGTAGTATATCCTCTTCCACCTTCACCGCCACCTAATCTTCTTGGTTTCCAATTACGAATAATTCTTCCTCGTTCAAAATCAACTAAAGCATATCTTCCATTTAATAATATTCCAGTTCTACATAATTCATTAACACAATTCTTGGCATCATTTGTTCGTTCAAACACAATAAATCCATATCCTCTTGATTTCCCCGATTTATCTCGAATTATTCGTATTGATTCAATCATACCATATTTCAGAAATGCCAGAGAAATATCTAATTCCAGAAGTGAATAATCTAATCGGGCAATAAATACTGTTCTATATGGATCTTTCATGTATTCTCGTTCATTTTTGGCAAATAATTCAGGATCATTCCATTGTTGTACTTGTCGATTGTATGATTCTTGATGTTGAGTTTTTTTCAGACGTTGTGAATCTAACGTAGTGGTGGATGTTGGCTTTACCTCGTTGTCCTGACTTTTATATCGAGCTACTTGTTCTTTTATAGACAGTATTGGTGATATAGAAGTTGTTGTTCTTTGTTCGGGTGGATAATCAGTTGGTTGTATATACAAGAATGGAGGTTTGGGACCAAATAGTTTTTGGATATTTGGAGGATATTTTTCAGTATCATCCGTCTAGACAGGGTGTTAGTATGGTGCAAAAAGTACAAGCGATGAACGATTACCTTACCATTGTTATTCTTGATGAGTTGGGATTTTCATATTCAAAAACTGGTACATTTTAAAAAGGAGCGAAAAAAAATCACACTTAAAACCATACTAAACAACTCAGGTACAATGTTTGCATCAACAAATGGTACAGGACCAACAGAAGCTCAAATATTCAATAACAATCTTGATAAGTCAACGCTTGAGAAATTTACTCGAGAACAATTGTCAAAATATAATGGAATTGACAATCCAAAATTATATGTTGCCATTCGAGGAATCATATATGACGTATCTACAAATGAAGCAAATTATGGGGTAGGAAAAGCATATAATAAATTAGTAGCTAAAGATGTTAGTAGGTTACTTGGATTGAATCGATTGGTATTACCAACAAGTGTTAGTGAAGGAGATGACGATTTAACATCAACTACTTGGTATACTGGAGATTTAGATGATAAACAAAATGGAATTATTGATAATTGGATTGCATTTTTTGAAAAGAGATATCATATTGTAGGAATTGTCACTGATGTGTGAACTGGTTAGATAATTGTATAGGGTATAGGTGTAATGGAAATTCTTTGCTCAATATTCCCTGGAAATTTTACGAAAATTATCAAAATTTCAGATAATCAAAGGTTCGTCTACTATCATAAATGTAAAGTTTGATTTGATTGTTGTTCAACCAATATGCCATTAAAATAGTCCAGCTTATGGGAAACCATCAAAGGTTTGTTTATAGCCGAGGTACTGGTTCTTAGAAAAATAATAAAGCTTTTGCCCTGTTTACATTCAATACAGGGATGCCAAGATTTAATATTTTCTGTTTTCTAATCTTGCAGAACTTTGTCAAAGGCTCTCGTCTAATGGGAATTTAAACTCAAATATAAATCCTTGAGCTAATTCTGTTGAAATTGAAATTCAATTTGTTTGAACCCTTCCACTACTTAGGTTTCATATAGAATCATAATGAAATTATCAATTCTTTATTTTATTGCTACTGCTTCTGGATTTAATCTTTTTAAAAGAGACAGTGATTGCACCAACAAGTGTGCAAATGCTAGAGAATTATTAGACAAGTGTAATCCTTTGATTAATGAAGATTCTGATGAGTTTACGAAATGTATTTGTGAACTGGAAGATTACTGGGATCTCATGAGAGACTGTGATAAGAATTGCGATGATGTCTCGGTAGACTCTGAAAAAGAGTATCAACTTGTATGTTCAGATTATGAGGGAAACAATACTTCTGCCACTTCTACAACTTCAAACACCGAAACTATTGAAACAGAAACGGAAACCGAAACTGATCAAAGCCGTTCAATCACAAGAGGAATTGTAACCAGTGCAACTGAAACAACCAACAAGGGAAGTTCTTCCAGTCAGCGGCAAACAAGTTCTGAAAGTAGCACCACTAAAGCAGTAGAATCCGCTTCAAGTTCTGCAGCTGATGAAGAATCAAAATCAACATCAGTAGAATCCGCTTCAAGTTCAGCAGCTGATGAAGAATCAAAATCAACATCTACTGGTGGTACAACGAATGGATTTTCATTTGGTTCTTTGGTTTATTTGGTCGCTCTTGGTATGATCTGAGTCATTACCATTATTCACGAAAATACTGTAACATTGAATAGTCTTGCTTTTATGCAAAGGTGCCAAAGTTTAAATTTAAAGTTGATCTAATACACTTTTAAGGTTTTTCTAAATAATTGTAAACTTGTGCTCTTCTTCCCTTCTTTCCATTAATTACTTTGAATATCCACAATGAAATTATCAATTCTTTGTTTTATTAGTGTTGCCCTGGGGGTTGATATTTTAAAGAGACATGGTTGCGTCTGTACAAAAGCATACGATTTAAAAAAGCCTTGTTATAATTCACCTCATGATGACTATGCAGAGTGTCTTTGTCCAATAGAACCTTACTGGAGTGCCTTGAAAGAATGCGAGAAGTATTGTATTAACATGGAAGATATTGATTACGCTTATTCATCCTTGTGTGGGGAATACATCGAAAAGAGAAGCAAGACAACTGGAACGGTTACATCCACAAGCCGCGAAAGTTCCTCACCCAAGCTATCGACTGATCGACAAACTACAAGCTCGGAGAAGAATTTCTATTCCCAAAGGATGGAATGTAAAAAAGAAAACAATTGTGGAAATTACCAAACATTAATTGGCCATTGTGAGAAGATGCTTATATACGATGATCATATTGGTTATAACAAATGTATTTGTGAACATGACGAGTACTGGACTCGGGTTAAAGACTGTGCTAAGAATTGCTTCAGTTCTGGCTACGATGAGGTTGATGGAGACCGGCACAGTATCTGTAAATCATATTCAGATTTCACGACATTAACCATGGAGTCAAATTCCACATTGAAAGAAACAAAAGAATCAAATTCCACATTGAAAGAGACAAAAGAGTCAAATTCCCCATTGAAAGAAACAAAAGAGTCAAACTCCACTGGTGGTTCATCTGGAGGGTTATCTTTTGGTTCGTTGGTTTATTTAGTTATTCTTGGATTGATATAATTAATCAAAATTTTCTATTATCTAGAAGAAGTTGTTGAATCCACTGAAATACAAATATTTATTCGAAATACTCTGCTAATGTTTTCTTCAGAAATTAATACTCGTAAAATAAACTGCTGTTTCATCTCAGTATTTTTTCCAAAAGGGTCTTTTTATTACACAAAACCGCCAGGGGTAACCAAGTAGTTCACTAGGACGGGATATACTGATGCTTACATAAATAATCGTCCTTCTGTTCACTTCCAAGCCAAGACTAATTCTTGTTAATGTACTCCAGTTTTATCCAATCTCGGTTGGAAATATTTTTTTTCTTACATCCAACATGTGATTTGAATCTACATTGTTTGAAGAGGAAGCATTTACGTTTCAAGTTAAATCCATCATTTCCGTAAATATTTTCTATACCATTTTGTACTATCTTTGTCAGTGTAGTAGTACTTGCTTAAACTGTTACTAGGGAAGTATAAAAATTTTCAATTTCCCCTTTATTCCACTAAGCCTTAGTAGGTGTGTCAATATTAAAAGTTTCTTTTTTCTTGTTATAAATAGTAACAACCTAATACCATGATATTTTTCACATTGTCTAGAAGAATATTCTTAGTATATTACTTTATGATTCTACATTACCTTGCATTGGCTACCAAAACAAAGTCAGATGAAATTTCCTAGTTGTAGCATCTCTGTACCAACTGAAATATTAAAAACTGCCACAATAAAATTTTTTTCTTAACAATGAAAGGTTAATGCCGAACTGCCTTTGTTTTTGAACAGCGCTTAAAAATTCACACCCCACTTACGGCCGAATATTTTTTTTCTTTCTTTCTTTCTTTACCAATTTTAAATTGTTAATTATTTTTGGGCTGGCGATTTTAAGGGCACAGTCAAAAAAAAAAAAAAATCTGGTTAATTTTTTTAAGAGGGTAAAATTTTGGTTGTAACTAATTTAACCTTTAGTGAAACAGTTATACGAGTGAGATACCAAACGACAAGTAGGATCAATACATCAACTAACCTTGGTCTACTACCTATTTACACCAAGTTTACATTCGGATACTAGTCACACTAAAGAACTAACCCCCTTCTTGTTTGTTGTTTGTTCCAGATCTGAATTTATACACGGATCAAATAAAAAAAAAATCTGACAACTTGAAAACATTAGTACTTTACAACAGTCACACCCACATTCATTTAACCACATTCGTTGATATATAAAAGCCACTGAATTAAGAACAATAGAAAGTAATACTTTGTTTACTACCAATACTTTTCCATTTAAAACTATAAATAGACTAGAAACGTTCACACCACATTTACAATATGGATGCAGGTACTTCAGCTATTCTATCTTCAAATAGAGCGCGTCAACGACAACAACTTCTTAATTCTGAAAACGATATTGAAGCATTAAGTGAAACTATAATGCAACAACCTAATCAACAACAACAGCAACAACAACCAATATATCAACCGGCATATATCCAACAGCAACAACAGCAAATGCAACAGCCTTATGCTCCCCATAACAATCTGTTTAATTCAAATTCAACATATTATGACATGAATAATGGAGGTTCATTCACTTCAACAAGTAGTTACAATAATAATCATCCCCCACCTCCACAACCAGGATCACGAAAATCTTCTCTCACTTCACAATCGGGAGTTCAACGATTATTTCGCAGAAATAAAGCTGATACATTCAATGAAGATGCTGGTGTAGATGTATATGATCTAACTAATGGAAATCTGGTTTCCTTTGATGATATTTCTCATATAAGAAGTGATCGAGGAAGATATGGGTTAAATGCAGCAAAAGCTTTAGATACCGAACCAATTATTCCAACTCTTAGTTCAACTAGTTCAATTCCAGGGGCAAATCCATCAGGACCAAGAATGAATAATATTCAATATAGAAAACAAATGAATTATCAAAAGAAATTAGCATTGATGAATGGTGCAAGAGCAAATTCTTTAGCTGGTGGTAATCCCATGCAATTTCAACAACAACAGCAACAACAACAACAACAACAACAACCAGGGTATGATCCTAGATCGATGTCTTTAGGTGGGTATGGTCGAGCACAAAGTTTAGGGAATGGTCCACAACAAGGTCCTAGATCTATGTCAATGAGATCGGGACCTTATCCTAATCAACAATATGGACCTCCTCAACAGTATCAGCAATATCCAATGGGACAAGGTCCAGGACAAGGTCAACCACAAGGTCAACCACAAGGTCCCAGAGCAATGTCATTACGTCAATATCAACAACAACCATATCAACAACAACAGCCACCACAGGGAGCACCTCGTTCAATGTCATTAATGAATAGTGGTAATCCACGACTGCAACAAGGAATGCCAGTTCCACAACAACAATATCCTAGCTCACGATCTTTAAATAGTCAAAGTGCTAGACCTCCATACTCACAACAACAACCACAGCAATTCAAGAGTCAGAATTTAGTTCGTGGTGATCCTGTACAGTTCATTCAAAATCAAGCTCAAGGTCCACCTCAGCCACAAGCTCCACCTCAACCACAAGCTCCACCTCAACAAGCACCTCCTCAACAGGTACAACAACCAATAGAAGTTGATTCTCCATTGGATGAACGAGAAGAAATTTCATTTTCACTTCCCCACCTTCAATATGAACCAACATACAATTCCAGTGATTCATTAATGAATGTACCTGAAGAAGAAGAACCCAACGAAGATGATATTTATAAAGTAGATAATGCTGAAATTGAACGAGTTCCTTCAAGAAAATCCACAATTAAAGGTCGTAATTCAATGAGAGTTCGGAAATTGAATCTTTTCAATCAAGATGATAAGCAAGAAGAGAATAAACCCGTGGAAGAGCAACCTCAACAAAAACCTCAACATAAACCAGTTAGAAGGAAACCTCCTTCTGCTAGTCCAATTGAAGAGAAATTCTCGCTGGAAAAGTTTACCAAGTCATTACCTGAAATTCCTCAACATGTCGAAGAAGATTCAAATAAACTTGTACTACCCCTGGATAAACCAGTTGAAGTAGACGAAGAAGATGATGACGACGAACCGAATACATTCACCCCTATAACTCTGATTGATCAAGATCTTTCATTCCAATCAAACAATTCTAATGACTTACCATCTCCTGATCTTGACAAGAGTGATGTTGATACTATTGAACAACGTATTGAAGACCATCATGCACATCCAATCAGAGAGGAATATTCTCCCCATCGTGTAGTTATTCCACAATCAGGTCCCCGGAAGATTTCCAATGATTCAGTTCGGAAAATCGTGGCCAATACAGCATTTATAAATTTCCGTTCACCTTCTCTGAACACAACTCGTAAATTTTCCAATAAATCCAATGAAGTTGTTGATTCCCCTACTTCAGTTTATGAAAATGATACCATCAATGGGAATAGTGTTGTGTCTAGTGTTGATAATTCATTCCATGACAGTGCAACTGATAATAAATCATGTACACCACCAAGTGTATCGCCATCAAGACTGAAAGAAAGTGTTGATTCTGTAGTCAAGAATCCTAATCAAACTTTGTATAATACTTTAACTGAACCAATTGTTAATCCCATGGAAGAAGAAATTCAAGCTACACCATTGCAAGATAAACATGTGTTTGAAATTGATGAAGTTAGTACTAGTTCTCCACGACAACATAAATATGAAAATGATGAAATTTCAACAACACCTATACAACCAATACGTACAAAGACAAAATCATCTACTTCATTATCGAGTTCTAATTCATTAAAACATAAGCTGAGTTTTAACATTTTTAAACGACTTTCAAGATCTTCAAGAAAGTCATCAGTTGTTGAACCAGCAACAACAGCAACGACAACAACAACAACAACAACAACAACTAAAAGACAATCTAATACTCCATTACATTTCACCAAAGAAGAAATGGGGATTATGACTAGTAATAATGAATTATTAAGTGAATTAGAATTAGTCACTACTGAACTTGCCTTGTCTATTAAACGAGAATTGGCCTTGGAAACAAAATTACGTGGTGGTAATACAGGGACAGAAACTTCTGTTGATGAACTTGAAAAGGAATTAAGTAGTAGTCGTAAATTAATTTCTGATCTTCAAGAGAAATTAACCAAGGAGAGAAGATTAAGGTTTATCAGTGAAGAACATGCATTATTAAGTGAACATGGACAATCTCCATCTCCATTGAAATTGAATTATGAAAACACAGAATTATATAAACAATTGTTGATTAAAAATGATGAAATTAAACAGTTGGAGGATAAGATTGGGGAATATGAACAAAATAAAAAACTGGATGGTGATTTACTTGATAAATATAATGAATTACTAGAAGAGAACACTGAATTAAAGTTTAATGTTATTCCAAGTTTACAAAGAAAACTTGAAGAGAATACAAACGGATCAAGAAAGTTTAATATTGTAGGAGATAAAAGTATGTCTGAAGAGACAAATGATGAAGAAATTGCTCGATTACGTATACAACGAGATGAATTAAGATCTACTGTCAATAGATTGAGTCGCAACAACGATTTAGAATCAAGATCAGCTCAAGAAAAGATTAAGGCATTGGAAGGACAATTACGTGATGTTAAACGGATTAATGATAAATTAACTATACGACAAGATAATAAAACAAATGGATTTATAAAGAATGGAGGAGGCAAATTACTGGGATTAGCGATAATTTCATCAAATCAAAATATATTTGATTAGTGTGTTTTTTTATATATATGTATATTTATTTCAACAAAAATTTGGCAATTATTTGGCCGATTATTTCTCCTTGATTTGTAATAGTCTCTGTTTGATTTTTATAATATTCATATTGTTCTTTTGTAAGTAATCCATTTTCAAATTTATACAAAAGTAAATCTAACGCAATTGGGGTGGTGAATTCAGGGTGTCCTTGAAATGTCAAGATTTTCCCATTTCCTGATACAATCCCTTGAATACTACATTTGTCAGTTGATCCAATTGAACTACATCCAGGAGGTAATTCATATACGATATCCTGATGAAATTCTACCAAATTAACTTTGGTTAATCCATCAAATGCACTATGTGCGGCATCGAGTACCACTTGAGTCGTACCTACTTCCCAACCTAATTCATTTCTACCAATCTTGGCACCTAAATTCTTACACAAGATTTGATGACCAAAACAAATCCCAGCACAAGGTATCCCCAGAGTCAATACTACATTACTTATAAACTCATCTAACAATTTAATCCAAGTTTCTGATCCAAAGGCATCGCTTCTTGATCCAGTAAGCACCAACCCAGTAATGTACCCTTGCTTGATCCCAATTTGTAAATCTCGATATGTAGATTGTAACTTGTTGATATACTCTTCTGGATCACTGGAATAAGCAAGATAATATTTTCTAAATGGATAATTTGTATGTTTGGCAAGAAGATCTTGAGTATTATCACCGAAATCTCCGTATTTTGAAGATACGTTAGGAATTGGAGTATCCAATACTAATATAGCCACATGATGAAGTTTTACTTGGTTTTCAATAGTCATTTTTAACAATAGCAAGAAAAGAAAGAAGAAAAGCAAATAAGAGATTTTTCGCAGTTTATATGTCACAGAGATAAGGTTGTTTTTTCGTGGCGCTCACATGAGCAACTTTTTTTTTTTGCCTTGGCATTTAAGTGGTTTTCTATGATCAATACAAGTTTGTGCTAGTTTCATAGTAAGTTTTGTTAGTTTAAATAAGGAACTCGGAAAATACTACCAATGAATGGATCTCACTGCATATGCTTCTAAAATTGCTGCTGTAGTAGAATATACTACTTTTGACATTTCAATGTGGCTCGGGTATCGGTTTCCGCAGAGATCTTAGCACCATGACTCATCTATTGTTTCACTACTTCTACAAGAATAATAAAGGAAATATAGGAAATATTGCAATCCCAATAAATCTGTCATTCCTCCAACATTTACACAAAACAAGTATTTGTAGTACTTGAATCAATATATATTGTTGCTGCGAAAGATGTTACCCCACGAGGGCTGAATACCTGGCATTAGACAATATAATTGTATTGTTAAGCATTCACAAAAAATCTATCCTGTAAAAGCTTCAATTGGATATTCCATAAACTCCTTTGAAGTCCTAATTATCTATTCTCAACAAGATACTCGAAGAATTGTCGTAAACCTTCTGTCGTGTCAAAAACTTCTTGGACAAGGTCGTGTATCTTGGTCCAATTTATTGACTGATTTTTTTTTTTTTTGCCAAAAATTTTTTTCTTTGTTACTTTTGGTTTGGTTTTTTTTTAAGGTTCGCCCAGTTTTCGGTCTAAACAAGTTTTCAAAAAGGACTACAAGTAGTAACTCCCACTTAATTTTACTCCCCCTTGTACTTTTAATATATATCCATTAGATATCTAATTCATTGACTGACTTATTGTACCCTTAGAAACACACCCCAGCAACTACAAACTTTAAATACACTTTATAGAATAAAATATGTCTGATCAAAATTTAGAGCAACCAACCAATGGAAGTAATACTCATACAATTTCCAATTTATCCGCAGGTTTGAAATCAGTAACATTAAGTGATCAACAACAAAATGAAGTTAACTTAAATTTATTACAACAACAATTACAAAATGAAACCACCAATGCTCAACAACAATCAAGAATAACTAAATTCTTTCAAAATCAACCTACTGAAGGTTATACTTTGTTCTCACATAGATCTGCCCCTAACGGTTTCAAAGTGGCGATAATATTATCAGAATTGAATTTACCATTTAATACAATTTTCTTGGATTTTAATCATGGAGAACAACGAGCACCAGAATTTGTTACTATAAACCCCAATGCTAGAGTTCCTGCATTAATTGATCATTTTAATGAAAATACATCAATTTGGGAACTGGGAGCAATTATATTATATTTGGTTTCGAAATATCTTAAAGAAAATGGTGAATGTCCCTTATGGTCAGATAATTTAATTGAACAATCACAAATTAGTTCTTGGTTATTCTTTCAAACTTCAGGTCATGCACCTATGATTGGACAAGCATTGCATTTTAGATATTTCCATTCATGTCCTGTACCAAGTGCGGTAGAAAGATATACTGATGAAGTAAGGAGAGTTTATGGAGTAGTAGAAATGGCCTTGGCTGAAAGAAGAGAAGCATTAATTATGGATTTAGATGTTGAGAATGCAGCTGCATATAGTGCAGGAACCACACCATTATCTCAATCAAGATATTTTGATTATCCTGTATGGTTAGTTGGTGATAGAGCCACAGTTGCGGATTTATCCTTTGTACCTTGGAATAATGTTGTTGATAGAATAGGTATTAATTTGAAAGTGGAATTCCCTGAAGTTTATAAATGGACAAAATATATGATGAGAAGACCTGCTGTTATTAGAGCGTTGAGGGGAGATTAGTTATTTTTTTTTGTTTGACAAGGTATGTACATAGATATATACATATGTTTATGATTGTTCATGATGTAATACAGAATAATAGTTAGTTGAATTGGGTGTGACAGGAGTGTGAGCTTGCGAACATTCAAGTGAAAACTGTAGAGTTTTAGATTAACTTTGTATGATTCGTTTTGACAAACACTGCGAAAACTTCGCTGCAATTTTTTTCTGAAGGTAAATACTCATCGTATTACATCTCTTGCCTTACACACATGTCTGACTTCATACTAGGTACCGAAGCTTATTCTCAAGGTAAAAAATCGTTAAAATCACTTTCTCAACATCAACAATCCCTGGAAAATGCCTCGGTGATTCCCATATTCCTTATTATGAATATCAAGATCCATCTTGTTAAAACTAAAGATTATACTCCAAGAATAATTCCTTTAAGCCATAAACTAGATATTCCTTCTAATAAATCAATATTGTTAATCACCAAGGATCCTTCAACTATATATAGAACTACATTAACTACCAAGGATTGTCCTACTGAAGATTCATTCAATCAAATAATTTCCTTAACTAAGCTTAAAAGTATTACTAAAGATTCACGAAAATTAACAAAACTTTTCAAAGAAAATGATATTATAGTTGCTGATAATCGAGTTCACAAATTCTTACCTCAAATCTTAGGTGGTCAATTTTATATTAAAAATAAAAAAGTTCCATTTATGGTACAAATGGCCAAACCTAGTGCCACAGCTCAATTAGTTAAACTGAAGAAATCAACCAAATTAAAAGATGAACGATGCGATTCGAAGTATGTGTACAAGCAAATTGAAAGTATTGTGGGTAATACAAGTTATATACCTTCTGATAATGGAACTTGTTTATCGTTTAAAATTGGCTACACGGATTGGAGCCAACTGGATTTGTTAACTAATATTAATGATATAATTACATATTTAACTGACGCCAAATATTTACCTGTGGGTGGCACATTAAAATCAATTAATAATATAAGTAGTGTACATGTTAAAACTGCTGAAAGTGTTAGTTTACCAATTGTCACTACAAATAGTGAACAAATTGAACAGCAAGAAGAAAATGATAGTGATTTTGACTTTTAATGTGGGACTACTCTATGATTGGACTATTTGTTTCTTTTTCTGGTAGATTATTTAAAAATAGAATAACACTTTGTTTTTCCTTCCCACGTAAAGCTAAAGAATGCTCTCCGTGCGCGGTATTTTTCAAATTAAACATTAACCCAGTCGGTCATTTTTTACCACATCGCCCGAAACCCTCAGGAACAAACCGTTTTTTCTCCTGGGCTAATTTTTTTTAAAAATATAGTACAATAGACCCGACCTTTTAACACACCTTACTAAATGATAGAACCTCCACAACCAGCACAGTTACAACCACTACCGAATCAGCTGGATTCACCAAGTACTCCTTCCTCCCCTGCCAAACTGGATGTTTGTGAATCCACCACTATGGAAATATCCAACACAGCCTCAATGGGTATGACAATTGAAGAACCACCACCAGCATATTCCACCCATTATTTCCCCGATATAGGATCTCTGGCCCCAGTACGATTCATTGGATCGTTAATTAATGACGATGATAGTATTGAACATGTGGAACATTTTAAATATAAACAAGATTTAGACCGAAAATTAACCGTCACTTCGGTTATTGGGTTGGGATTCTCGGTTATGGGTGTCCCATTTGGATTATCGTCAACATTATGGATTAGTTTAATGGATGGTGCCAATGTCACCTTGTTGTATGGTTGGTTAATAGTGGGTTTCTTCTCCATATGCGTTGTTCTAAGTCTTTGTGAAATTATTTCAAAATATCCTACTGCTGGTGGAGTATATCATTTTAGTGCTTTGTTAAGTAATGAAAAATATTCCATGATAAGTTCATGGTTTACTGGTTGGTTCTTATTAATTGGCAATTGGACTTATGCTATAAGTATTATGTTTGCTGGTTCTCAATTTATTCTCTCAGTATTTGGATTAAAGGATTTGGCATACAAAGAAGATAGTTTATTAGTATTGGCAGTATTCTTTTTAATATTGTTATTTTCAGGATTTATTAATTTTTATTTGGCCAGATATTTGGAACAAATTAATCGAGCATGTATTTATTGGACAATTTATACCGTGTTGGCAATAGATTGCTTGTTAATTTTCTATGCTAAACGAACAAATTCAATCAAGGATATTTTGACAACATTTGATAATTCTCGTTCAGGTTGGCCCGACCCAGTAGCGTTTATGGTTGGATTACAAAGTTCATCATTTACATTAACAGGATATGGAATGTTGTTTTCCATGACTGATGAAGTAAAGAATCCTGAAAGAAACATGCCTAAGGGTGCATTAAGTGCAGTATTGATGGCAACAGTTACAGGAATAATTTTTATTATCCCTATTCTTACAATCTTACCTGAACTTAAACTTCTTCTTGATGAAAATCCAAACATTATGCCAATTGATTTAGTATTTAAACTAGCTACTGAATCATATATTGTTTCATTCCTTATGGCATGTCTTATGATTGGAACTGTCATTTTCCAATCAATAGGTTCATTAACTACAGCATCAAGAAGTACCTATGCATTAGCTCGTGATGGAGCATTACCCATGTCCCATTTATTCACAACCGTCAATTCAATTGAAGCTTATACTATCCCCCGTAATGCACTTTTCTTATCTATGGCAGTGTGTGCAATTATATCCTTACTTTCACTAATGTCCCAATCAGCATTTAATGCATTTATGGGTGCAGCAGTAATATCCCTTACTATTGCCAATGGAATACCCATATTATGTCTTATGTTGAATAAACGAAGAAAAATTAAAGGAGCTGCATTTAGATTGAGACGTATAGGATGGATTATAAATGCACTTGCAGTAGGGTGGGTTTTCCTTTGTCTGATTATATTATGTTTTCCCCCAGTAATTAAAAATTTAACTTGGAGGAAAATGAATTATGCTTTGTTGGTGATGTTGTTATTCACTGGTATATCTACCCTTGGTTTCATAACTTGGGGAAAGAAAAGTTTTACTGGTCCTCTGGTTGATGAAGATTATTTTGATATTAATAATATGGAAATGGCAAGAATTGATACTTCGAAATTTGTCGTTGCTGATGACGAGGATTTAGACGATAATCAAATGCTTGAAGAAGATATTGTTGAGAATAAACTTAATGAAATTAATAACAAGACGAAAAAGAAAAAGGGGAAAAAGAAATATCTTGCATTAGAAGGAAATTCTAAAGTTGATAGTGATTCCGATACTATTGATGTAAGGTTTAGAAATAGTTTTCTGAATGATACAAGTGATGAACAAACGTTATTCGATGAACAAATGAAACTGTGATGCTTATAGACTGAAATATATATATATTGTGGTGTATGTGTAATGCATTTAGTTTAGTCTTTGTATAAATAACTCGTCCTCTTCTCTCTCGACAACATGATAGACATCATTAAACACAATAGTATTCAATTGGGGAAACTTTCTCCCCATTCCAGTCAATTTCCTTACCATACCTATTCCTTGATTATGACCTATGTTACAAAACAGAAAAGTTAAATCGGTAACTTTATCAAAATTCATCCCGATAGTGACCCATGAAGAAACACTATCATCCAGTATTCCTAAACAACATAGGGATTCATATTGGTTTTGAATAACTTGAGAGATCCACAAAGCTTTTTCATTGCCACTGGAAGTAAATGCATCATTCTTGTGTTCATGAAAGTATAACCTCGTCAATGAGTTTTCCACTAGTATATAAGGTAATTCCTTAAGATTAAGTTGAGAACAATCTAAATATAAATTGGTAAGACTAGTCATTCTTTCAAATAACCATTTTAGATCATAATAAACAGGTTTATTATAGTAGGCGATATTGATCCCCAATGTGGTGATTTTTGTCAAGTTGAACAATAAATCTAACAGCTGAAAATGGTTGGCTTGAGAACCATCAGAAATATAAGTAGAAATAGTGAAGTATAATTCTTCAACACTAACTTCACTCATTTCCGAATCTTCTAATTCTTCAAGAACTCCTGGTGTTACATTCAGTATATGAAGTGAGCATAAAGATTTTAAACGAGGTAATAATTCCCAAACATTCTTGTCTACTTCAATAATCAACTTTCTAATGGAATAATTAAATTCCTCCAATTTCGATTCAAAAATGGTAAATTGTTGTGCCTTAACATGCAACAGACCATAATTCAGCAAATCTTTAACTCTGTTGATAATCAGTAAATCCTTACAATCCTCAAGAATTATTTTGGCCCAAGGTAATTCATTTACAAGTACGGAATACTTTAATTCATCACAATTCTCAATATATACTCGTTTAATCAACTTCAGTAATACATTGTTACGAACAACTTTATTGCGAAATAAATAATAATCCCGAACAATGGTATAATTGACATAGAATGAAGTATAGATATTTCGAGGACTAGTAACCCCCCATTCAATAAATACTGAATGATATAATTTAGAAATCCCAATTCTGTGAAATTTCTTACTTACTAATATATAATTAAGTACATCTCTTTGATTGAGGTATGGTACAATGAGCAGTAGTACTTCATCAGGTAATATCAAGAGGGAAGGTCCTACATTCCGGTTAAGATCTTTATTTTGACGTTTTGATTTTCGTTTTATCAATTTCTTTAATTTCAGTAACATTGTCTGGCTATCTTGTTTCAAATTGTACTGTTCTGAACGTGAGGATCGCTAAGCAATAAAGTGTGAGGCTTATAATTCTAAGCCACCTTTGTGTGATTAATCAACGGCTGTTACTTTGTAGATTTTATATAATTACAATATCAATGTTTGGTTTTGCCTCGTTTTCTCCACTAAAATCACGTTTCCAAACACAAGTTTCGTCGAAATATTAGGCAGACTTGCAGGCTATGATAACCCTTGGTACATGACAATAAAATTTTCTTGGATGCAGGATTGATCGGATATTGCAACCGTAGAACCAACCAAGTCTCTACATCGATATCTCGAAAAGTTGTAAGAGGAATAAAGTGGTATTTTATATCAATTTATTTATTAATTCATTCAATTGGTTTCAAAGAACAACTCCCAATTGAAACAGAGGATTTAACTTGCTAAACAGACCTAGTTTAATCTTTTTATGATTACCTCATCATTGCACCTCTCAACAACATGATATGCATTATTAAAGACAATTGTACTCAACTTGGGAAACCTCTTACCCTTTCGTAGTAACTTCGCTATTATGTCTATACCTTGTTCATATTCTATACTACAAGAAATATACTTTAAATCAACAACTTTATCAAAACTCATATCTTTAATAACCCATGAAGTAGTTGTAAAATCCAGTAAACTTAAACAAGTTAGTGAATCATGTTGACTTTCAATGAGTTGTGTAACCATATGGGCTTTAGTGATGTTTATTCTTGCAAACGCATCTTCTTTATATTCATGGAAATAGAAACTGGTTAAGGATTTTGCAAGTAATAGACTTGATACATCTTTAGGATTGATTTGACGACAATCCAAGTATAAATTATTGAGTCGGGGTAATTTTTCAAACAACCATTTTAAATCATGAAAAGCCGGTCGATTATAGTCACCGATATGTATTCCCAAGTTAGTGATTTTTGATAAATTGAATAAATAATCTAAATGATAAAGATGGTTTATTCGATTATCTTCTGAATGATGTGCGATTATACTTACATATAATTCTCCAACATTAATTTCCTTCATCTCCAACTGCTTTATTTGTTCAAATATATAAGACCTTGCTTCAAATATATGAACTGCAGATAGAGCTTTAAACCGAGGTAACAATTGCCAAATCTCGGGATCTAATTCAATAACCAATTTCTTAATTGAATAATTACAATCTTCCAATTTTGATTCAATAACGGGATAATTGTCAGTTCTAATATGTACCAGTTTAAAATCCCGAAAATCTGTAACTTTATTGAAAACAGTCAAACTCTTGCAATCTTCAAGAATCAACTTGGCCCAAGGAAGTTCTTTGCGAAGTACAAAATATTCCAATTCTTCACCTTGGGCAATTAAGATTCGTTTAATTAACTTCTGCATACCTGTGTCACGTATCACATTATGCCTAAATGAAAGATAATTGTGAACAACTGTATAATTGACATATAATGAAGTGTAAACATATGGGGAACTTTTAATTTTTGATCCAAGATATATTGAATGATATAATTTATAAATACCAATACTGTGACATCTTTTATTGGTTAAAATGAAATTAAGTACGACGTTTTGATTAAGGTATGCTAGAATATGAAGTATTATTTCATCGGGTAGTATCAATAGAGGTGGAGCTTGTGTATTTGTTTTGTGATTGATTTTTGATTGAGGTTGAGGTTTGGAACGTTTGACTAATTTCTTCAATTTGAACATTCTCTTATTCAACAAACAAATCTATTGTATGATTACTATCTGGAAGAATTGCAGGTTGACCTTGTTGCAGCTGGGTAAGAGTGTGCGGCTCGTAATTCTAAGCCACTTAATGTGAACAACGAAAACAGTGAACCAATGTAACAGACAAACACTTTCTTGTAGATTTTATATCGTAAAACATCACCTGCTGTTGATTCCTTGCCTCCTTTTCTATACTCGTACCACGTTGTCAAGCGAACGTACTAAAATCATTTCCAGGCCATGATAATCAATAATACATGGAAAAAGAAATCAAGCCGTCCACGTGACTATCTACACAGAAAAAAATTTTCAATCCCACAATTAGAAAAAAAATTTTAAACTCTTCCAAGATTTGCCATTAACCCTTGATTACATACAACTAACACCACATAATACAACATGTCAGCAGATCATACGAGAGATCCATGTCCTATCGTCATTTTAAATGATTTTGGTGGTGCATTTGCTATGGGAGCTATTGGTGGATGTGTATGGCATGGTATAAAAGGTTTTAGAAATTCTCCCTATGGTGAAAGAAGTTATGGGGCACTTTCAGCAATCAAAGCTAGAGCACCAGTTGTTGGAGGAAATTTTGGAGTTTGGGGTGGATTATTTTCTACATTTGATTGTGCAGTTAAGGCTATTAGAAAAAGAGAAGATCCTTGGAATGCCGTTATTGCTGGGTTTTTTGTTGGTGGTGCTTTAGCAATTAGAGGTGGTTGGAAACATACTAGAAATTCTGCCATCACTTGTGCGTGTTTATTAGGTGTTTTTGAAGGTGTAGGTATGATGATGCAAAGATTACAAGCTCAACCTACTATGGCTCCACAATATCCTGAAGAACCAGTTCAATTAGCAGCTTAAGAATTCTTGTTCATATAAATTTTAACTGTTACAGACAGTTTTCACGAATCCACTACATGACACCTTCCACATTTGTACATATCACAAGTCACACACAATCCATAAATCATAGAATATAATCGATGGGGCCTTTATCAAGGAATTCTCCCATCTGGTCTTAAAGAAAAAGTATATTTGTTATTTGTTTTTTCTGTTCTTTTTGCTTCTTGTAAATTATTTAAATATACACATAATTGATTATTTAATATAGTTCTTTTAAGGGGGTTGTAGAATCTCGCTAATACTTTACTTGTTTATGTAATGAAAAATATACTCTAAGCAAGACATTTACTCAAAGTTGTAGACAGAATGTTGCTACTAATTTCTACTAGTTACCACTGGTTGCTACTTTACTCCACCAAAGTAGTCCTGTCAACTTACTTACTTACCTAGCAACTTATACAAAGGCAAATGTGTTATTTCTTCGTAATTAACAATTGAGGAGAACACAAAAAAAGAATTGACTGAAATTTTTGATCACAGAAAAATAAAAATAAAAACAAGATTAAGAAAAAAAGACGGAGACTGTTTAAATGTCCACACAAATTTCAGCCAATTTTAAGTGATTCACAAATTCTGTCTGCTTTCAACTTGCATTTTTACTTAATAAAGAACAATCCCATTGTTTAACTGGTCAATATATTTACAGGTTAGGATATATTACGTCATTATTAGCTTCTATTACCTCAGCATCTTAACCCCCTTATTTTGAATTACACACACACGAGTCATCCTTCTCCGCCTTTCCTATACTGTCCCCTCCTTCCTTGTAATAGTACAACAAACTTTGTCTACCAACACACCAAATGTCATATAATAACTTTAATTACAATCGGCACAACTCAATAGGAGGTAACTGGCATGTACTCCCACCCCCACAACAACAACAACAACAACAACAGCAGCAACAAGGTGTATTCTCTAATCAAGATATATTATCAAGTGATCAACAACAGCAGCAACAACAACAACCAAATCAACTGCCTACACAACAACAACATGCATTACATCAGCATCAACAACATAAACCAGGACAAATGGCAGGATTCCGAAACCCTTGGTTTTCGTCAAATCATCAATCAGGAGCATCTATATTGTCTAATGCTCAAGCTGCTGCAGTAATGTCAATGTCTCAATCACCTACAAAACAACTGTCAGGAGCCAGTGCCATACCACCATTGTTACAACAACAACAACTGAATAAACGACTTTCATTTGCCAACCAATTACCCACCACATATGAATATGATAATCAACAACGACAAAGTTTTAATGCTCCTCCATATATTCATCCACCTACCCGTGCCGACAATCCTTTTAATCAAGCATTTGCTAATCAAGATGTTGTTATTGCTCCACCTAATGATCGGAAAATGTCTGCTGCTGTTGATGGAACTTATTTTAATTATGGAGCGTATAATGGACCTTATCCTGCACAATTATATCAAAATCAACAAGCTCCTGGTGCAATGGGTAATATAAACCTTAACAGACGATCTTCACTTGCAGCCATGCCTAATAATTACCAACAACAACAACAACATCAAGGTATAATTCTTCCAGGACAAGATAACAAAGGTGCACCTTATTACATACCGCCTAGTCGATTAGGAAGATCAGCGTCAATTGTACAATATCAACAATATCAACAAGAATTACAACTGCAGAAAGTTAATAAATATAGGAAACCAGCACCCAAGGCAAGAAAAATATATAGTAAATTGGATTTAAACCCCAAAATCCATCAACAACCGAAATATAGACGATGTTCAGTTAATTCAATCCATATTTCCCCTGTCAACGCCCTTTCGGTATATCTTACTGAATCATATAGTATATGTCAACCTCGGAAATTCCAATATTCAAAATCAACCAATCCTAAACGAGTATTAACGAAACCTCTGGATCCTAAATTTAATAATGGATATGATAATGAAGAAAGTGATTATATCCTATATGTTAATGATATATTGGGGGCGGAAGAAGGAAGAAAATATATGGTTTTGGATTTATTAGGATCAGGGACATTTGGACAAGTGGTTAAATGTCAAAATTTAACTAATCAAACAGTATGTGCTGTTAAAGTTATTAAATCTCGACCAGCATATATGAATCAAAGTTTGACGGAAGTTAGACTTTTAGAATATTTAAATACCAATAGTGATGGACGTTCATTTATACGATTATTAGATACATTTATGCATAAAGAACATTTATGTCTTGTGTTTGAATTATTAGCATCAAATTTATATGAATTGATTAAACAAAATCAATTTCAAGGATTAAATATGAAATTAGTTAAATTATTAACTAAACAATTATTAGAAGCAATGGCACAATTGAAAAACTTTCAAATGATTCATTGTGATTTAAAACCAGAGAATATTTTGTTGATTCAACCAGATAAACCCAATATTAAAGTTATTGATTTTGGATCAGCATGTTTTACAAGACAAACCATTTATACTTATATTCAATCAAGATTTTATCGATCACCAGAAGTTATCTTGGGATTACCATATACTGAACTGATTGATATGTGGTCTTTAGGATGTATTGTTGGAGAGTTATTCTTGGGATTACCTATGTTTCCTGGGACTTCGGAATATAATCAAATTTGGAAAATTGTCGATATGTTGGGAATGCCACCAAGACATATGATTGAGGTTGGTAGGAATTCTTTCAACTTCTTTAAAAAGCTAGAACCAAAGAAAATTGATGATAAACCAAGTTATATAGTTAAAACATATGAAGAATATCTTAAATTTTTAGAAACTTCAAAAGATAATCATCATCATTCCCGGAAAAAGGAACAACCAAATAAGGATTATTTCAAACATCGATTACTTAAAGATATTATCTTGAATTATAAATTACCTTCAAAGAAAATGACAAATTCAATGATTGAAAAAGAATGTCAAGAACGATTATTGTTGATTGATTTTTTAACCAAAGTATTGAATTTGAATCCTTTGGAAAGATTAACTCCTCAAGAAGCTTTAAAACATCCATTTGTCAGTGATGTACCGACATTAGATATGCCAAATTAAAGGTGATATATATAGTAACGTAAATATATATATATAAAGTCGCTTGGTGTAAACGGTCGTGCGAGGTTCAATTTTTCATTTGATGAAAAAAAAAACTCTCCAAAAAAAAACCAAACCTTTGTTGGTCAACATTGTAGAAAGAACATCAGTAATAATTATAATATAGAAGAAATAATATGAACGTCAGTACCAGTGCATTAGGAGTTAGAAGAAGGAAAGCAGGTGCTGCTCAAAATATCGATGATGAAGAAAATTCCGCCATTTTAAAATTAGGTCCAGAATTTCAATTAACTCAAATAACCAATTCTGGAGAAGAAGAACAATTAATTGCTTTAAATTTATCAGAAGCAAGATTATTAATTCGAGCTGCATTAAAAGAACGAAAAAACAAAACCACAAAGGGTAAACAACAACCACAAGATCAACAACTGCAACAACAACAACTGCAACTGCAACAACAACAAAGTCAAGTACTGCAGGATCAAGATGAAGATGATAAAGAAGATGAAATATCAAATATGGAATTAGCTGGACCAAATTCAAATGAAATTATGCATAAAACTCTTAATTATCTATCTAATTTTGCCAGATTTAAAAATTCCAGTTCAACAGAAACGGTGGAAAAATTATTAAATGATTTTAGTTTACTGGCTATAGAACCTTTACATCCATTTGAATTGGCACAGTTGGGCACTTTGGAATGTGAAGATGCCGAAGAAGCGAAATCTTTAATACCAAGTTTATCTAATAAAGTTAGTGATGTTCAATTACAAACTTTACTTACTGAATTAAGAAAATATCAAACATTAAGTTAGCATTTACAATGGTTTTTTGTTTTTGTATTATAATTAAATATATAGATTTTTAAAAAATACAATCAAACATGAAAAATGTTTTTCAAGATGTGTGCTGGAGAGTTTGTAGATATGTAAGTGTAAAGTAAATGTTTGAGCTTTGTGTTTTTTTCGGTGTTGTGAATTTGCGCATCTTGAAATTTTCAACTTAATATCAACTCATCTAAGAAATAGACTTTTCACAATGTCGTCTGAAGAATTATATGACGAGTTTGGGAACTTGATTGGAGATGAATTTGACTCGGATGCTGAAAGTTTCGAAGAATCTTTAGCTTCAGTGGAGGAAGAAGAACAAGCAAGCGATGAGGAACAAGATGAACAAGAAGGTAAACCCACCAGTTTGGTTAAACACACACAGACTGAAGAAACAATTTACATACAACCAGATGAACCAATGTCTAATCAACCAGTTATTCGACCTAAAATTGAGAAATCAATGAAAATTGACTATACTTCAAATTTAACCTTTTCTGAATTAGAAGAGAAATTTACT
This sequence comes from Spathaspora sp. UFMG-CM-Y285, assembly GCA_002911495.2. Classification (NCBI taxonomy): domain Eukaryota; kingdom Fungi; phylum Ascomycota; class Pichiomycetes; order Serinales; family Debaryomycetaceae; genus Spathaspora; species Spathaspora sp. UFMG-CM-Y285. The sequence goes on from PPUV02000051.1 coordinate 51,213, forward strand.
GATTTACCAGAATTAATATATTCTCGAGAATTTATGATATCTACTATGAATCAACTTCCTGAAAGAATACGAAATATTTCCCTTGTTGGTAATTTACATTGCGGAAAATCGAGATTTATTGATTCCTTAGTATTATATACACATTCTCCTTCAATTCAAGTTAAAAATACATTGAAAAACTTTAAACCTTTGAGATTTATGGATAATCATAGATTAGAAATAGAACGAGAAGTTACTATAAAATCTTCTCCAATTACCTTGTTGTTACAAGATTTAAAAGAAAAATCATACGTGTTTAATATCATTGATACTCCAGGACATATTGACTTTCACGATGAAACAACAGCTGCATTAAGTTGTTCAGATGGGGTAGTTTTGGTAATAGATGTCGTGGAAGGGTTGACTTATCGAGATAAGAAACTAGTGGATGAAATTATGCGTAAAAATTTACCAACTGTTGTTGTATTGAATAAATTAGATCGACTTATATTAGAGCTTAAATTACCTGTCAAGGACTGTTATTTGAAATTGAAATATATAGTTGATGATATTAACGAGTATATCAAGTCTAACGAGTTTATATCAACTTATACTCATTCAAGCATATTACCTGAAAATGTCGTTTTTGCATCTTCAACATTTGAATTTTCATTCACATTGAAAAGTTTTGCAAAGCTTTACCTTATCAAACAAAATTCTCGTATGGATATAACTCAATTTAGTCAACTATTATGGGGGGATGTTTACTATGATGCAAATAATCATAAGTTCACAACAAAATCAAGTACTCTTCCTAGAACATTTGTTTCGTTTATCCTTGAACCAATCTACAAGTTAATAAATTATACATTAATCTCAGAACCAAATCAACCAAAAATTGCCAAACTACTATGGGAGAATTTTGGTGTGACATTGGCTAAATCTGACTACAAGAAAGATTCTCAAGTTTTATTAAAATCAGTATTTCAAGTAGTGTTTAACGCGTATGATGGGTTTGTTGATACAATAGCCAAACATATACCTCCACCAGAAGTACAAAGTAACGACCAGTTTATTGGGAAGGTTGTCAAACTAATAGAATCTTCTGATGGGAAATCTTTTAGTTCTTTGGTGCGTGTATATCAAGGTACTGTGAAACTTGGCGACAAACTCAGAGTATATGGTGATACATATTGGGAAAATCCAGAAGATTTTAAAATTGAAACAGTGGAAGGTATTTATATCCCTGGAGGGAGATATCAAGTACCTATACGCGAAGCAAACATTGGTTCACTTGTTTTAATTGATGGTATTGATTCGATTATTAAAAAGGGGGCATATATATCTTCTCCAAATACCCCCCTTTCTGTTGATCCCACTCCTTGTTACACTGCCAATTCAGTATTTAAAATTGCGTTAGAGCCAGCAAACCCTTCAGAATTACCTATACTTTTGGACTCAATGAGAAAAATCAATAAATCATACCTTGCCTCAGTTATAACTGTCGAGGAAAGTGGTGAACATGTTATATTAGCCCCAGGTGAATTATACATGGATTGTATATTGCATGATTTACGAAATTTCTTTAGTGATAATTTACAAATTAAAATAAGTGATCCCATGGCCAAGTTTTCGGAAACTTGTATTGAAACCTCATTTACTAAAATACCTGTGAATACTGAATCAAATGAAATCTCTATAATTGGTGAACCTGTAAATGACAATAAACTAAGTCATGCTATTGAAACAGGTAAAATTAATTTACAACAACCTACAAAGTTATTGTCTAAAACTTTAAGGACAGAATTTGGTTGGGATTCACTTGCTGCTAGATCAGTTTGGGCATTTGGTCCTGATGATTTACAATTCCCCAATATTTTACTTGATGATACTTTGGAATCAGAAACTGACAAGACGAATTTGCTTTCGGTAAAAGAAAGTATAGTACTTGGGTTTAAGTGGAGTGTAAACGAGGGTCCATTATGTGATGAACCTATAAGAAATACAAAATTTAGAATATTGGATGCTGTAATTAATGGATCTGAACTATATAAATCTTCCACTCAAATTATCCCCTTGGCTAGAAGAGCATGTTACACTGGGTTATTAACTGCCACTCCCAAATTAATGGAACCAATCTATCGACTTGATGCAACATGTACATATCGTGCTATTCAAGTGGTTAGAGAATTATTGCAAAGAAGAAGAGGTGAGTTTATAAGTGAAGATCCTATACCAGGTTCACAATTATTTCTGGTTGTTGGATATGTTCCTGTGATTGATTCCGTGGGGTTAGAAGTTGATCTTAAATTACATTCTCAAGGCCAAGCAACTTGTTATTTACTGTTTTCAAATTGGGATTTGGTTCCTGGAGATCCATTAGATCAAAATTGTGAATTACCTAATTTAAAACCAGTTCCATATGAATCTTTAGCCAGAGATTTTGTCTTGAAAACAAGAAGAAGAAAAGGGTTATCTGGTGAACCAAGTCTACAAAAATATATTGATCCTGATTTATATATTAAATTGAAAGAGAAGGGTCTCGTTCAATAGATTAAAATTAACATACTTCCCCCCGATACTATATAGATAACTTTTTTCGCTTATTCTCTGGTTCTTCTAAATCTTCTAGTATGTGCTTTTGTTTTCTTGAAGTTTCAACTAAATGATTAAATTTACTAATAAACCTTGGTTTCCTATTTAAATTAAAATTCAAAAAGCTTCTACCTTCCTGTACCTCCCCTAATCTAACAAACAATTCAATAAAATCACAAACGGTAATATCTTTACAATATACATTGTCTTCAGAAATCTCCAACCCATCTAATTCGGGAATTTCAAGTACAATCTCATCATCATTTGTTATTTTATAAATTTCACTTAAATCTTCATTATTTCTTAAAAATTGGAAAAATTCTTCAATAGTTATATGTTGACTTTGAAAATTATCATATAATGAAACTAAATGTGAACAATCAGTTTTACATTTTTCTTGATTTATAGGAAATAATAAGAATTCGGTATCTAATAGATTTAATACAACAGGGATATGTTCAAAACTTCGTATATCGGATTGATGTTCCCGGGATGTTTCTTCTTCTGGGCTGCCACTCCCTATAGAGATTATTTCGTTGTGACTGTCGCCATTGGCTAATGTATCATTCTCCTCCAGGTCTGAAGAATTAATTACAGTAACTGGAAAAGCTGCTGTGGTGTACACTTCATTTGTTTCATCTTCTTCGATTTCTTCTTGTTGTTCTTGCTCTGGTTCTTCTTCTTCTGGCACTGGGTCGTCTGCCTTATTTGTTAAATTGCGTTCTTCAACTTCGTCATTTCCTTCTTCGTAGACATCCAATCTACTCTCGGGTATATCGACAGTCTCCTCCTCGACAACACTGTTTTCATGTTCATCATGTCCCTGTTCATCAACAGCACTATGATAAACACTCTCCTCGTGTTCACTTCCATTTTCATACTCTTTATCTAAATTCTCAATATCTTCTTCATAATCATCATCTAATAAACCAGGGTATTGACCACTGGTACGACGGTCTATTGAATTGGTAATATAATTGGAAGTATTGCTGGATTCATCAATACCCAGCACGGGGGAAGTTATGTCAATCAATCCTTCAGGATCTTCAGTTGGTTTAGTTGAATCTTCAACTCCACTATTCGTGCTCTCGTTAGTACCTTCAAACATTCTTGATATACTTACTTCAATTTCGTCAACTGTGGAGAAGGAAAGTCAATTAGTTTTGTTAGTTTGTTTTATTTTATTTTATTTTTTTTCGTTCTTTGATCGCTTTGTGGCGAATTTGAGAATACATCTACATTTAAGGACTTAGTTAAAACTAAATTCTAGCAATAATAGCTATAAAATTTAGATATATATATATATAGCACAAATAGGTTAACCCTGTAATACAATAACGTAGCAAGTCATTCCAATATACCTTTTTTTTTTGAAGAAAAATATAAAATAACATGAAAAGAAAAAAAGAACGAAATGCCAAAATAAATATAGTTGATGCAAAACTTATGGAGCCCATACTTTGAAATTTTGAGGTGATTTCAACGATAATGGTTTATAATCATCTTCTTGCAATGCATCGCTGCTCGATTCCTCTTTAATTGGTTGTTGTTCTTCAGTTGTTGTCGATGCAGATGTTGCCAAACCTTGTCTAGTTGGTTTATACAATAAAGATTTAGCTTCAGCAAGAATATTACCAATATTCAGTTTATCAAAATTACCTTCCAAATTTGTTCCTTGTTCAATCAATTGTATAGCATTATCTAACTTCTTAATAACATTTATTGTAGATTTAGTCAATGCTAATCTATCAAGTAAAACTTCTTCTTGTTGTTTAGCCAAATGTTTTCTTTCACGTTCATAAAACTTTTCCAATTCATCAATTTTACCAAGTTTTACTTCAATTTTGGATAATGCATGGTTTACAATAGAAGCACTGATTTTATGCATTTCCCTCTCTTCATAACTGGAAAATAAATGACTTCTGGCACCAATTATACCAAAAGTAGTGGCAACTGCATCTTTAATAGTTGGTTCTCTTTCAGATGATCCATTTTGTTCAGGTTGTTCTTCCTTCACCTGCTTATTATACACCTCATCTACTTTCTTTTCAATATCTGCTTCAATAGCCTTACTGGCAGCTTCACTAGCAGCTTTGGCAACATTACTATCAACTAACTTAGTCATAAATGCCAAGTTTGCCAATACAGGATTATCAATCGAACTAACAGGATAATTTGGGGCATACTTCAACAATTTAATACTAGCTTCATCTTGAATTGGATTAAACTTATCTTCAATAGGCAATTTCAAAAATTTAAGTATACATTCCTGAACAGATTTATTATTACCCACAGCATCAGCAATTTTATACCAATCATTCTTATAAATTTTAACAGCATTAATCAATGCATTAAATTCATCTTGACTCCAACCATCATCAATTTTTTGCCTTTTAACTTGTGTCTCATCAGATTCCAATGTATGTTTCTTTCCATTTTGATCAGCTACAGAACCAGCTGAAGCAACAATACCATCGGTTCCTTCATTTCCCAACAATTTTTTCAAATTATTAACATCTATTCTATCAGGAGGGATTCTTGATGTATCAAATGGGAAAAGACCACGTGGACTATCAAATTTAACATGATAATCACCAGTATATGGTAAATCAACCAGTTGTCCATTTGGCATTTTCTCAATAGCATAACCAGGTTTAAATTGTGGCAGAACTTGATAATTAATCAATCCCCATTTATTTAGGAATCGATGTATTCTCATTAATGTACCCACATCACCAACAAGATTACGACGACATGAAGTTAACGTCAAAAACTCATTGGGATTTAATCTATAAGAATTAATCATGAAATTTCTATAATTAACATAAATTTTTGGTGATTTTGAAGGATGATTGGTATCAAAGAATTCAGGTAGTGAATCCTTTTCAATTTTATGTATTTTCTTCATATTGAACCAACTAGAATATGAAGGTATTACAATTAAATGAGTTTGTTTGGTGTATGTTGGTTTTTCCTCAGTAGTTTCTTCCTCTTCTTCCTCCTCTTCATCGTCGTCTTCTTCTTCTTCTTGTGGTTGCACCAATTGTACTTCTTGTTTTACAACTTGTTCTTTATTTTCTCCAGTTTGTTTTTCTTCTGGTTTTTCTTCTGGTTTTTCTTCAGTGACAACCTTTGGCTCCTCTTCAGGTCTGGTTTCGGATTTAGTTTCTTCCTTTTCTTCAGTTGCTTTCTCAACATCTACCATTTCAGTATCCTTGACTGGTTCCTTGGGTTCTTCGGCAGCTTTATTGACATCAGTCATTACAATATCTTCCGGTTCGGGAATATTTGAAGTCAATCCAGTATCTTCGGAATTTTCTTCATTACTTTTATCTTCATCTTCATCAACCAAAAAGGAAGCATCAAAATCCTCATTTGTTTTATCATATTCATTGTAGTCGGCTTCAAAAGAAGGATCATCAGCTTGAATATTTCTCAATTCTTCATCTTCTTCATCTTGAAAAGTTCTACCGGAATCTTCTACATTAAATGCAGAAATGGCATCCAAATCCATACCATCATTTGCTTGGTTATATGGTTTATCGTGAGCTTGCTCTTCAGTTGGTGGTAAATCCGGTATGTCTAGTATATCCTCATCATCTTGATTAACAGTAGAACTTTCTGGTTCATCTTCATTAGTTTGAGACACTAATTCTGAATCTATTCCTGTGAAATTACTGTTGCTTGATTCAGGTCGTGTAATTGAATTTTCTTCCAACTCTGGTTGTTCTGACTGGTCAGCTTGTGAGATACTTTCCGAAATATCGTTGGAGCTTTGTTGTTCAGATTGCGATAGTTCTTCTTGGGGTTGTTCTGTTTGCGATTGCTTTTCTTGAGGTTGTTCTGGTTGAGGTTGTTCTGGTTGAGGTTGCTCGTCTTGAGGTTGCTCGTCTTGAGGTTGCTCGTCTTGAAGCTGCTCGTCTTGAGGCTGCTCTTCTTCAGGAATATCAAACTGTTCAGCTTGTGTATTTGTCTTGAATGATTCACGGATATTTACATCATCGGTTGTCAGCACTGGTTCACTTTCAGCTTCTTCTTGTACCTCTTGTTCAGTCAGAACTTCTGACTCTTCTTGTTGATCATTGGCATCAGTGACTTCTTCACTTTGTTGAACCGACTCGTCTTGTTCTTCAGTAGGGATATCTTCAGACACATTAGCCAGCTCTTCAATCTCAATCTCACCTTTTTCTTCTCCTATATCATCTTCTCCTCCTTCTAATGTGGAATCAATAGCTAACTCATTTTGATTTTGTTCTGCAAAATTAGTAGATTCTTCAATCCAAGCGGAAGACTCTCCTAAATTTTCATTTATATTTTCAGACGACATAATGAACGCGTATATATAAGAATAGTAAGTATAATCAACAATGCTTAGCTTCTGTTACTGAAGCAATTGAATTAGCAACGATTGTTCAAAAAAAAATCAGTTGGGAAGGGTTGTTGGTTGGTTGAGCGGTTTGTCGAGAATCCAAAGTGGGGGGATAAACAATCTCTAGGTTTGAGTAGATGATGTTGGTAAGGTTGACTCTATATATCTTTATGAATATGCACCACTAAATCAGTTCACAGTAGATAAGTTCCGTGATTGATTGATTGTATTAAGCGTTGCAAGTTTTGTGGATGTAAACAAACGTAAAATACTAAAATTTTTGGGTGGGTGTTTTTTTTCTTTTGTTGTTTGTTCTCTTGGTGGAAAAAAACTTGTCTGTGCAAGCAAACTTTTGGGCTAAAGTACACGACCTCGAATTAAACCAGCACTATCAAAAGCAATAATCTAAATGAACAGAAACTATTGCTTGCAAAGCTACCTAGTTCACAGGTGGTTATTTCTAAACTGATTTCCAATTACCAGTGATGAGACTGTAAACCACAATCGATAAAAGTGCTTGTAGTTTCTCCAATAAATAATAAATAACCAATACACCAGTGAGAGTCAATCTAGTTCCCTTTGTATTGTATCACCTACTAAACTAAGCTTTTGGTTTTTCTCTAAACTTAAAAAATAGAATACTTGGTACGGCTGCAATTATTTTGAGATGATCTATCTCCACAATTTAAATCTCCGAGTTCCAAATTTCCACCCTGCTTGCCTCCTTAATTTTTTTTTTTTTTTGGTAATTTTCGTCGTCATCCAAAAAATTTGTTTTTCTCGGATGTATGTTGGTTCACGTGATCGTGTCTTCTTTCTTGGTGGCTTTCTAGCCGATTACGAAACAACAAATTTTCTCCATTGCTACTCTGTACACATTGTTTACAATAACTGAAATTATGTGGTACGTGTGTTAAACTCTTAATTGAAAGTCGCCACTGGATTTAACGATAACATTTAAGTATTTGATTTCATTTTGTAAAGCGTTTGTTCTAATTACTCTATTTTTTTACTTTCCCCAGACTTCCCGTACCAATCTTCATTCAGATGATCCCTTAATACACTTTGAACAAAAAAAAAAATAGGATATTTACTTTACAAAATCAGAAAAGAATAGAAGAGAAAAGTTTATAAAACTCAAAAACGGGGTAGTGGATATTTATATAGAATTTATTAGTGATGCGAATAACTTAGCGATTTATTTTTATAAAAAAACGCAAAAAAAAGGAGAGAGGAATAAGAAGAAAATTATTATTATTAAAATTAATAAATAAAAAAAAATTTGATCACAGATGTAAAAAAAAATTCTTCCTTGACAACAAAGTAAACAAGAACGGAAAACAAGGGGGAAGTTATTAATTACTTTTTTGTTAACCGATACTCTTCATCAAAAAAGTGAACTTGTGCATTTTTTTATTATTATTATAATGTGGTTGAACCCACTAAAAAATTTTAACATTAAAGTTAAATATTTTTTTTTGTACAATGTCATTTTAGAATAATAAACTAATTTCTTTTCCACATCGGTGCTTCAGGTATCTACCAACATCAACACCACGAGAATTTAGAAATTATATAGCTTTCGATTTTACCAACTTGTCAGGACTGATCGTTCTACTTCGTCAAGGTTTTTCTTTTATTATTATTATTATTGTATCACTTTTTTAACATGGAATCAGTTTACTGTAGTTTATTTTTTGGTTAAAAAATATTATATTTTTTTTCTTATCAAATACATTTATTCTGCATATATTTTTTATTCACTCTGGAGTGTAATGCTCCTTTGAAAGAGACAATTTCAGACAGAGAAACAAGAAAATTTAGTGGAAATAAGTTGTATACAAAGCTATTAACTACAAAATTAGTAAATATAAAATAGAAGCAAATTGGAACAAGCAAACCCGAATTGTATTATTGATGTAATTTGGTTTTGAGGTGCATTCTTGTTTTATATTTTTTATTTTTATTTTTTTTCTTTTCAATTCACCCGAATATCATCAGTGTTATTGTAAAATACTTGGGGTTATAACTTCCTTCTGAAATTGGGTTGGACAATGATTTCCATATTCTCTGAGAAGTGTTCACGTTTTATGTAAAACCTGGTTATATCAAATTAAAAATAATAACCAATTAAGGTTAAATTGCTTCAGTTTAATAATTCTGTTCCCAAACTTAGATTAAAAGTTTGTGTATTTTTGTTGACCAGTTTGCGGAATTGCAAATCATTAAAAACAAAAAGCTGGATCAGCTGCATAATCCTGCGCAGTATTTCTTGAGTGTCAAACCAAACAAATTTCTAACTTCCCAGAATAAGATTACTCCCTCTAGTATATACTTGCATGTTAGATTGTATAAAACACGCGACCTAGGTTATGATAATTACATAGTATGAATGTTTTAATGGAGCATAGAATAAATCCATAAAATTACCAATGCACCCACACTTAAAAAAAATCTCTTGGGATTTTCAGTTTATAGTTATAAGCATAGGTATTCGGCTCAATGTCTTATGTATGTTGGGTAATCTTCTAGGATTTATAGTTGGGAACTAAATGATATTTGGGAGGTTTTTTTGCAAATTTAATAGGTAAATATCAACCTTTTCGAAAAACACCGAATTTTAGAGATGATACACTACACTCATAATTCGTTAGTATAATATGTTACAAGAATCCAATTGCATGGTTTTCTCTGTACCAAGTTCTCTACATGTAATTACCAAGTTTTCCAGTTGAACACTACTAGATAGTAAACGTCCAACAGTTCAAACAAATACACATCTTAGCACTTGATGTATTCACTAATACTCTTCATTTGGAAGGTTCACATTGTTGGAATGAACCACTGCTACTATCACTCTGTCAAAGTACTGAATATGTCAAACATCAAAACACAATTAGTTATATCTTTGAAATACAAACAATCACGTGTAACCAATTAGGGCATAACCCTTACATTTATATGCAGTGCACAAAATACCTAGTAAAATCTATTGCACCAAAAAAAGAAGTAAGAAACACCCAATCATCAATACATTTCTTTAAGTATGATATTGACAATTTTTTTTTCCTCTTCGTTTTCTTAGGACTACACACTCACACAGGAAAAACTTTTAATTTTTCATTGATTTTTTAAAAGAGTTTCCCTTTCATCTTTTTTGATACTTAGTAAACAACTGAATTAAAGGTCAACAATGGTTCGTTACGCTGCTACTCCTGCCAACCCAGCCAAGTCTGCTTCTGCTCGTGGTGCCTACTTAAGAGTTTCATTCAAGAACACTAGAGAAACCGCTCAAGCCATTAACGGTTGGAAATTAGAAAGAGCTCAAAAATACTTGGACCAAGTTTTGGATCACCAAAGAGCTATTCCATTCAGAAGATACAACTCTTCTATTGGTAGAACCGCTCAAGGTAAAGAATTTGGTGTTACCAAAGCTAGATGGCCAGCCAAGTCCGTTAACTTTGTTAAGGACTTATTAAGAAATGCTCAATCTAATGCTGAAGCCAAGGGTTTAGATTCTTCCAAGTTAGTTATTTCTCACATCCAAGTTAACCATGCTCCAAAGCAAAGAAGAAGAACTTACAGAGCTCACGGTAGAATTAATGCTTACCAATCCACTCCATCCCACATTGAATTAACCTTGACTGAAGAAGAAGAAGCCGTTGAAAAGGCTGCTGAAACCAAGAAGGTTAGATTAAACACCAGACAAAAGGGTAGATTGGCTGCTCAAAAGCGTTTGACTGCTGCTTAGATTTTTGTCATGTCCAAGAAATAAAATAATGAAAAAAATATATAATATAAGAAGCAAGAAACCATCATCAACCTTTACCCCTCCACCACTTTATAATTTGGAATCAGTGTACAATTTCAACCATCATTTCCCAATAATATATAATACATATTATAAATATATATATTATCCGTGTTAATATTTATTGTTTTTTATGTGAAGAGAATTGATACAGGATTTTTCTGTTCAGGGATCAAGAAGTGAGAAGTGATTGTATGTGACCGGTGACAAGTCGTGTCAGTTATTTCTTGTTTCATGTAGATTTAATTGTAAATGTAGAATTGGTGTGTGTATGAAGTTTTCCAAGTTCGGATAAATCCTGCAACGAAAGGTTTGAATAATCCTAATTATATTCGCAGAGGAGTAGTCTGTAGAGATAAGGTTATAACAATTCCTAGTGGAAATAACACACTTATTGTTGCAATTCACACACAATGGATTCTATTTTTTTTGACAAAAATGAGACAGCCAAATTAGTCCTAATTATTATTGGCAACTTTTTCGTAATTACTGTCCAAAATAAGTACCACTTTCATGTATTAGATTCTGGTGTACCTAATTCAACTCTACTACTATCAAACTACATATTTCTTCACTAAAAAAACACAACTTTGAGAATCCTAGATCATACAAATCAAAAAAGTGTTTGGATCAGACAGCCAAAAGCAACTTTGATCTCCTCAAAAGTTTAAATTTTTTATTTCAAACCTTTAATACTGTACCACCACATATACTTTTGCTACTTCATTATGAAATATTCCTCGTTTGTAGAATCAAATCCTTACTTAGAACCTAGTGAAGTTTCCAGTGGGTCCATAATCTACGGTAGCTCAAACAATAGGCGAAACCACCAGTCGCAAAAACACGACACGGTTAGGAATCATGAAGCCCTGGAACTTTACATTAACCAACAATTTATTTATTTCCATGGATTAGTAATAGATATAAAATCGAGGAAGATAATTTTGAATATTCCTAATACAGTACTTGACCAACTTTCTGATTTACAAATTAGACATATTGCACGAAAACTGCGATCACTTAGATCCAACAAACTTTTATACTTCAAACATCCTCGTTTAAAAGAATATGTGCAAACAGAAACCTTCTATCTTAAATATTTCCAAGAAAAATTTTTGATTAGAAGGAAAGAAGAAATTCCTCATTGGGAGATTTTAAAGGGAAAGAAAGTCTTGGGTAGTAAAGTTAAGAAATTAGATGCTGTGGTTTATATTGAAGAAGATAATGACGAACCTATCCCCCAGGAATCGGTGAGATATTGGTCATCAGAAAGAATACTTGAAGATTGTTACCTATCAATTCAATTTTCTCAAAGTTATCTGGATTCAATTAAAAAATCATTGAATTCTGGATGTAAAAATGAAGGAACATATTTATATCTGAAAATTACTCATGAAAGATACGACAAACAAAAGATAAACTCAACAATCCAATCTTGTTTTACCAATATGGGTGATGGTCTTACCAGTAGCATGCGTGAAATGTCAATGTTTTATTCTGATTGTTTTTCTTTGTTTTATCAGATATTGGTATGTGTTGATATAGATCATATTATGGGTGATACGAAAAAGAATATTGAAAAGTTAAAGAATCCAGGAACATCCTACCATATTAAAGAACAAGCTTTAAAGAGACTATTTGTTGATTTTATGTCCAAGAATGTCATTCTTTTCGTACAAATATTAGTCCCTTATTTAGTGAACTTAGAAGATTCAAGATTTCTTGATTGTTTTGATTGTTTGAAACGATTGGATGTGTTGAAAAGTTTTGCTATATCATGTATGTTATTGGAAATTGATGAAGAAAAATTTGTATCTATAGTTGAAAACCCGTCATTGAATGGTTCATATGAAGGATGGAGGATACTTACAATGATTTATGATGAGAAAAAGAAGGAAATTATCAAGCATATATTGGAGAATGGGAATTCCAAACATCTTGAATTTCCCGATGAATTAAATGAATTAAATACTCATCATCCCTCTGTTGGAACCCTGAGAAGCCACGCTAGAAACGCTCTAAAACGCTCATTAAGCACTAATGACAATGAGGAGCAAGATATTCCCGATTCAGATTCGTTAACTTTTGAAACAGCCGAGCAATACTGTGCTGGTCCTGATCTGCGAGATGTCTTTAGATGTACTTATGGTGATTGTGATTTCGAACTGTATAGAAGAAGTGAAATTTTACTTCATGTTAAACGTCATATAGGTGCACAATTCCGATGTATGCAGTGTTCGAAATATTTCAATCGGGAAAAAGATTTGGAAACTCATGTAGAAACTCATTCAATATTGTTGGAACGAGTTCCACCGCAACATCCCTTGGATCAATATTGTACTGGTCCTGATTCACGATGTATGTATACTTGTACATATCAAAATTGTGGGGCACAAGTTACTTTTAAAATGAATATGCATATTCATATTCGTACTCATCTTGAAGAAGCTACTTGGCCTGCAGGTTGTCCTCATTGTCCCAAAAGATTTAAGACTTCACCGCCGTTAAGTAATCATCTTAAATGTCATCAAGATATTTTGGAATCGTTATCACATATACGATTTGAAGATTATTGGAAGGAAGTTGAACATGGAACGTATAAATGTACTTTCGGTAATTGTAAAGAGAATTTTAAGACCAAGTTTATTTTGTTACATCATATTGCGGCACATTTAAATTGAGCGAATACTTTATGATAAAGTTGTTATTTCATAAAGGTAATATATAAATGTCGATAGTATTTCATTCTACTCTCTTTTTTGCAGTTTATTATTACTATTATTTTGCACTTTTACCTCAACCAACCTGCATATAGTTTCAACCAATAAATGAATAGGAAAAATCAAGTTACTAAGAATTTTTCTCTCAAAGTGCGACACCTACACACAATTAAAAAAAATTGAAAATAAAACACTGTGTTTATCAGTAAATAACTATCAATTAAGGACAACATGGGTGGATTACCAGAACCAAGAACTTATTTGGGATGGTGGGGTCATTTAGGCTCACCAAAGCAAAAGTACATTACTCAATATACTATTTCTCCATATGCTGCTAAACCATTCAAGGGTGCTGCTTATAATGCTGTTTTCAACACCTTTAGAAGAACCAAGAATCAATTCCTTTATGTTGCTATTCCTTTTGTTATTGTCTGGAACATTTGGACAAATGCTAGAGATTATAATGAATATTTATATACTAAAGCAGGTAGAGAAGAATTGGAGAGAGTTAATGTTTAGAGAAGTAACGCATTTCTTGATAGTTTAAAATGGAGATAGAGGATATCTCGTTATATACATAGTTGATTCTATTTTTTCAAATACATTGCTTTAATTTTTGAATGAGAAGTAACTAAACTAATATCTAAATCTATTTACTTCAAGCTCTTACTTGGATCTCTTATAAACCTTGGATAAGAAAGCATACAATACTTCTTTCTTTAATCCTCTAGATTCGTCAATTTGTTCAATTTGTTGTTTTAATTTACCAACAATTGTTTCTTCATACTCATGATAAATCTTTTCAATCCCCATTTCTTTAAATAATTCTTTACACTTTTGTTCTGAAACATCATCCTTTTTACCATAATTTTCATCTAATAATTTACGTTGTTCAGGTGTAGCATGTAAAAGAGCTTGATTCACAACCCAAGAACATTTGTTATCTTTAATATCAGTTCCAATTTTACCAATTTGTTCTGGAGTGCCAAAACAATCCAAGAAATCATCTTGAATTTGGAAATATTCTCCCAAGGGAATCAAGATATCTCTAACTTGTTTTAAATCTTCTTCACTACTAATACCACTCATATACATTGATAAAGCAACAGGTAAATAAAATGAATAATAAGCGGTTTTAAAAATAACAATAAATGAATGTTTGGCCAAGGAGAATTTATCTAAATCAACAATTTCTTCATCAGCAGTAACTAAATCTAATAATTGACCTAATTCAGTTTGGAAGGTAACTTCATGGAATAAATCCAATAAATCAACATAATAAGAATCTTGGCGGAAATGTTTCTTTAACAAAACATAAATAGCACCTTCCAACATGAAAGAGTCATTAATGGCAATATTGTTGACTCCCTCGACTAAATACCAACAAGGTTGACCTCTTCTAGTTTTGGATTGATCCATCATATCATCAGCAACCAAGAAATATGCTTGTAATAATTCAATTGCCCAACCTAAAATAGCAACTTTCTTGTACTGTTCATCAGATAATTTATCAGCAGTAGTGTTGTTCAAAATAGCATAAGTATCAACAACAGATAATCCTCGATTTAGTTTACCTCCTGGAGTGTTGTAATCTAAATTACGAACAAACCAATCAATAGCTTCTTGAGGCATTTTGTAAGAAACCAAGACTTGTTTTAATTCTTCAACCAAACTATCAAAGACATTGATGAATCTTTGCTTAGCAGCAGCTTTGTCAGACATTGTATGAGTGAACGTGGAACTTGTTGTTGTGGTGATAGTGGTGGTGGTGTGTGAAAAGAAAAATTGGTGAAAAAAAAACGGTTAAACGAGCGTACACGCGTTGAAAGTTTTTACGAGTTTACGAGATATGTTACAATTTTCTCTATTAGCCAAGCACTAAAAACTAATTTCTTCTACTACGTTTACTCTTACCAGGTCTGGAAGATTTACCTTTCATCTTCTTTGAGTTGAATCCACTAATATCGGATGAAGAATGTGCATCATTTTCCCGACTTAATCTTTTCTTTCCTCCAAATCCATATTTAGCATCTTTAGCTAATCGTTTAGAATTTGGTTTTCTTCGTTTGTTATCACCACTACGTTGATGTTCACTGGTTGCTTCTTCCAAAGCAATTTGGAAATCATCATCATTACTTAATTCATTGGCACCTCTTTTCTTCTTTATCGATTTAATCTTGTCTAAGGTTTCTCTCTTTTGTTTAGCTCTTTCTTGTAAAGTGGCATTTTGAACTTGTTTTCCAAACTTCTTTAAATGTCTTTGCTTTTTGGCTTCTTCTGATGCTTTCTTGTTTGCAGCTTCCGTTAATAATTTATTCTTTAATTTATCCATATGTTCATCACTTTTAACCATTTCAGCAAAATAATCCATTGGTCTTGAGAAGGGGACTTTTAATTTTAAAAGGGTAGTTCTTGCTTGTTTTACCGCATCTAACCCTTGTTTATAAAATGCCAATTCTCGTTCAGTATCATCATAAATATCTTTAATTCCAAGTTCAGATTTCTCGGCACTAATAACTGATTGATGTTCAATAAAGGAATGTTTATCCCAAGGTAATTCAATACGGGCTAAGGATTCTCTTAATGCTGCCATGTTATTTATAGTTAATTTGGTGTGAGGGACAACATCGGCATCTTCATCAATTTCAACATCAGATAATGGAACATCTTCGTCATCTTCGTCATCTTCGTCATCTTCTTCATCTTCTTCGTCATCTTCTTCATCCCCTTCATCTTCGTCTTCTTCTTCATCCTCATCTTCCCCGTTAATATCACTTTCGCTGTCACTTGCAGCTAATTTTTCTAAATCTAAATCTTCTTCTTCCTCTTCGTCACTTTCTTCTTCAACATCCTCTTCCTCTTTCTCCTCACTTTCTTGTTCAGCTTGCAACTTCTTTAACTTTCTTTGTTCTTTCTTTGATAAAACTCCGCTTTGATAATCATCCGGTTTAACTTTCTTTTCCTTTTTTTGTTTCACAGGTTTAACCGGTTCTTTTTCTTCTACTACTACAGGAACTTCTTCCTTCTTTTGTTTGAGCACTGGTTTAGATCTTGCCTTATCAATAGCATCAACCAATTGTTGATTCTTTAATTGTTGTTTTAATAATCCTTTAGCCATTTCTGTTGCGTTGCTTAAAGATCAGAGAAAGGGAAATGAAAAATTTATTTTAAAGATGCGCGCGATGGGGTTGAGATTCCAGTGCAACTTTTTTTTGTTAGTATGTAAATATTTATTTGCCTAAACTAAGCTCTTTTATAATCTACTTCATTTAAGAATCTTTTACCACTGCCATATCTCCACCATCTGGGTAAACAACTGAAGACATTTACATCTATTGTTTTCTTTATTTTCTCTGGAGTTCTTGGGTCACAAATACATCTCTTTGCACTTCGTAATTCCTTTGAACTAGGACATGATAAATATGGAGCATGAAAATAACCAATATCTTCAAAATGATGGATTGAATTCTTATCGGCAAGTATGTTTAGTCCAATTGTATGTACGGGTGCATCTCCCCATCTCTCATAATGAAATCCTCCTGCTTTACTTAAATATTCAAAATATTTTCCATACTCTTCACTTCTAAAGAAATTTAAATTGGCAATTTCAAAATTGGACCAGAAATGACAAAGATTATAGTTGGAACTTGATGGAATTAAATCTATATAATGATTCAATGTATTTTCATGGGTAGTTATAAATTCAAGGGAATTATTGGGATGAATTAATTTTGGGTTCTCTTTCATGAATGATTCTACCGTTTGCCAAAGTGTAGGAATTGTATTTTCATATTCAAGAAATGTAACAATAAATCCATAAATCTTGTTATTTACACGCAAGAATTCAAAAGGATCATATTGGAAATCACACATATATTCTACATCAGGTTCAACTCGAAAATACCAATCATATTCTAATAATCGTTTCTGACGATAAAAGAACCCCGAATTAAAATGACACATGTTTCTATATGATCGATAGCTTCCATATATTATATGATGGGACCGATTCAAATTCTCCTGTAGTTTAGTTTCATTGATATAGCTAGGAGGTTGCCAATCCTGTTCAGGAATTAGTTCATGATATACTTTCCCACTAGCCATAAGTGTAGTCTGTTCAATAAATTCTTGGGTAAAAGGTACATCATTTAAAAATACCCAAGGATATTTATAATCTCGATTGAATCGATCTTCAAGGGATCTCATTGATTTTAATGCTCCTTCAAGATCGGAATTCCGACAAAGCATAACCATAGTTGCATTTTCTTTCCCTATTTGGTGCTTATGTTTTGAATAATGAGAATCCAAATATGAATTACTGGCTAGTTTGGGGTGGTGCTTTGTGAATGGTTGGTATTCAATTGTAGGTTTGACAGATCGTAGAAGTTGTGTGCTGGGACCGTGAAAAAATGGTATAGCATAGTAATAGTAGATAGCTAGGAGTAGTACAAGTATATACGTATGCCGTATCATTGTTGTTTGATGAAGTAATGTATTTTTCTTGATTTTGTTTTAAAAAAAGACACAACCAAAGAGGATACAACTAGTTTACATAGGGATTGTTGTGACAATGACTGTGTATTGTCAAGGATTTTGTCCTAAATAATCACAATTGACTGTAAAAGAAAAGACAAAACAGAGAAAGTTTGAGAAAGAACTTAACTTGGTGATATTACTCTATTGCTCTCCAATAATATCTCGAGGAAAATCTATAAGTTCTGAACAGATACTCTCCGAATATCATCAACAACAGTCCAAAATCTACTGATACTAAATTAAACATACAATCTATTTTCTACTTGTTTTAAGAATTACTCCAGCAACCGGTACATCTTTTATATCCTACACTAATTGAGGGTGTGCACATAACTTCAGTTTTTTTTGTTTTTCCACCCAATAACATCAAGGGAAATCCAATTACTCCCCAATTCCTTCTCAATTAGGTAAGCGCTGCCTTTTGAAAAGAAAAAAAAACTACATACAAAAAAAGTACCAAACAAATCCAACAACGTTAAGTTCTTTAAAACATGCTTCGTAATTTGAAGATTGAACAACGTGTACTTACACGTAGTTTAGCCACTATGGCTGACCCAGCAGCAAACCCTGTTCGACTTTATGGAGGGTTGAAAGATCAAGATCGTATTTTTCAAAATGTTTATGGTACTTATGGTCATGATTTAAAATCAGCTCAAAAAATGGGTGATTGGTATAAGACTAAGGAAATCATTTTAAAGGGTCATGATTGGATTATTAATGAAATGAAAAAATCTGGTTTAAGAGGTAGAGGAGGTGCTGGGTTCCCCTCAGGTTTAAAATGGTCATTTATGAATCCTCCAGGTTGGGAAAAAAATGTTGGTCCAAGATATCTTGTTGTCAATGCTGATGAAGGAGAACCTGGAACTTGTAAAGATCGAGAAATTATTAGAAAAGATCCTCATAAATTGGTTGAAGGTTGTTTATTAGCTGGTAGAGCTATGAATGCTACTGCAGCTTATATTTATATTAGAGGAGAATTTTATAATGAAGCTGTTGTATTACAAAATGCCATTAATGAAGCGTATAAGGCCGGATTAATTGGTAAGAATGCTTGTGGATCAGGATATGATTTTGATGTTTATGTTCATCGTGGTATGGGAGCATATATTTGTGGAGAAGAAACAGCATTAATTGAATCTATTGAAGGTAAAGCCGGTAAACCAAGATTAAAACCTCCATTCCCTGCCGGTGTCGGGTTATTTGGTAGACCCACGACTGTGGCCAATGTTGAAAGTGTTTCTGTTGCTCCAACAATTTTAAGAAGAGGTGGGGATTGGTTTGCTTCATTTGGTAGAGAAAGAAACCAAGGAACAAAATTATTTTGTATTTCGGGTCATGTTAATGAACCATGTACCGTAGAAGAAGAAATGTCTATCCCATTAAAGGAATTATTGGAAAAACATTGTGGTGGGGTTGTAGGAGGATGGGATAATTTATTAGGGGTTATTCCTGGTGGAAGTTCTGTTCCTATTATGACCAAAGAAACTTGTGATAATGTATTGATGGATTATGATGCATTAAAAGATGTTGGTTCTGGGTTAGGTACTGCTGCTGTTATTGTTATGAATAAACAAACTGATATAATTAGAGCCATTCAAAGATTGTCACACTTTTATAAACATGAATCATGTGGTCAATGTACTCCATGTCGTGAAGGTACTACTTGGTTACAAAGAATGATGGATAGATTTGTTATTGGACAAGCTACCGAAAAGGAAATTGATATGATTTTTGAATTAACTAAAGAAATTGAAGGTCATACTATTTGTGCCTTGGGAGATGCTGCTGCATGGCCTGTTCAAGGGTTGATTAAATCATTCAGACCAGTCATGGTTGATAGAATTAATCAATTTAAGAAACAAAATGAAACAATTGTACCTGGAGGATGGATTAGTGGGGGTAAAGTAAGAGATGGTATTGTTGTGGATAATCCAATGCCAGCCCATCATTAAGTGTGCCCTCTAACAAATCTGCATTAAACAAAAGGGGAGGTGTCTTACAAGTGACAGCAAACGCTCCTGTACAACGAAAATGTATTAATCAAGAGTGAGTACATTGTTTAATTTGTGTTGAATTATTTATAACGCCTCCTTTCTTCATACATTTATATTAGTTCATATATATTAGTTTCGATTTTTTTTTAAAAAAACATGTTAGTTTGTAGAGTAGGGATAAATACAACCTAGGTAGATTGTCGCTCGTGCCAGATTTAATCTGCCTGAGTGACAGAACAAAAGAAACTCTGTTTTTTTTTCTCGTCAAAACAAAGGTAGTGGACAAAGGTAGTGGATGAAAAGAAAAACAAGAGGGGCTTGACAAAATGGTTCATAGAAATTACGTCAGAGTTGTAGATTACAACAGTGACAGTGTTAGCTTATCAAAATCTATATATGTATAGAAACATTCTCGACATTTTTTGCTAAACTTGTTAAAATTCTGTCTCACTCCCACCTCATACACGTCTTGTGTCGTTTTTTATTCTTCTCATTGAAAGAACAAAAAAAAAAAACTCCGAAAACGTAATTTTTTTTGATTTACAACTTCCCCTCTTCTTATACAAGGTTAACTGGGCCCCTTATAGATATCATGAAATATACCAAAATAATACTCGCCTTGACTGCTTTGGCGTCTTGTTCTCTTGCTCTAGTTGACAGTTTAGTTGATGAAGTTGTTCCCTTAGCTGCACCAGCTGCTGCTGCTGCCGAAGGAAAATCATCTGGTTCTAGTGTTGGTAGTGGTGCTTTGCCAAGATCTGGTGGTAAATCCCCCAACAGTGGAAGTGATACTTCAGATGATGAATCAACCGGCAGTACTAAAACTCACAAGAAAATCCATGAAGAAGAATCAGTTCCTCTTGAATCTGGGTCCAATGCATTCATCATGTCCGTTTCCATGATTATTGTTTCTGAAATTGGTGATAAAACATTTTTAATTGCTGCATTAATGGCAATGAGAAATTCTCGATTAGTTGTTTTCACAGCAGCATTCTTGTCTCTTGCTGTAATGACCGTATTATCAGGTATTGTTGGTCATGCATTACCAAGTTTAATTTCTCAAAGATTAACCCAATTTTTAGCCTCGATTTTATTTATTGTTTTTGGAATAAAATTATTAAATGAGGGATTAGCCATGTCCAAGGATTTAGGTGTGGAAGAAGAATTAGCAGAAGTCGAAGAAGAAATCGCCACAAGTAAATTAAATCATCAAATGAATGATGTAGAAGAAGGTGGGTCTGTCTCAACGAAAAAGGATAAACCTTGGTATAGTGAATTTGGCCAACAGGTAGAAGATTTGGCCTCATTTATTCTTAGTCCTGTTTTCATTCAAGTTTTTGTCATGACATTCTTAGGTGAATGGGGTGATAGATCACAAATCGCCACTATTGCCATGGCGGCTGGTTCGGAATACTGGCTAGTAATAATGGGAGCCATAATTGGTCATGGTCTTTGTACTGCTGCTGCATGTATTGGTGGGAAATTATTAGCTAAAAAGATTTCCATGAGAAACGTAACTTTAGGTGGAGCTATTGCATTCTTTATTTTCGCAATCTTGTATTTTTACGATGCATTTTATTACATTGAAGGATAGTATATAGAGAGAAATGGTTTTTATAATTGGCCCTGATACATAAATTTCAATACTTGATTAGGATGTAATCCCTTTTTATTCCCAGCAGTAAGTTTAACTTCAAGTTCTTCACGTTGATTTTCCAATTCTTTCTTTGCTTGAGCTTCCCGTTTCCCCTCAGGAGTTTCTAAATAATCTAATTCCTCGACAGTATGAAAACCCAAGAATTGAAAATCATTACGCAATTCTTGAACTTTGGCAAAACACCATTGTGCTAATTCATCATATTTTTGTAAACTTATAGATTGATCCGATTCTGAATTCAAAGCTATTGTAGTCCATTCATCAACTTCCGGTAATGCCTTCTTCCGTAATAATGTAGTTAATAATCCCTCTTGAGCACTAGTAGGGAAATTGGGCACAGGATAAACATTTGTATTACGAAGTAAATCTTCATTACTATACAAAATGGAAGCGATTGAAGTTAGTTGGGTAATCAACACTTGAAATTGGTTTTGGAAATGGGAATATGCTGGAAGTTTAATCTTATTGGGATGTCGATTATGACCATTTATTTGATCAGCTAATTTCCTCAATGATAAATGAATTTGATTTAATCGGTTTCTTATTGATTCTAAAGAATCTGTAGGGATTTGGGAGAAGTCAGGTGTGAGGTGTTGAGTAGTGTTTGTTGAGTTTGGAGTACTGACATTAAATGGAGTTTGTGTTTGACTCATTGTAGAGCAAGAGTATACTTTTAATGTTCCCTTCAATTGTATGAGAAAAAAACAATCAACAAAATAATCTACTCACCAAAGATGATTCGAGGTAATTGGAGTTTAGCAGGTGAATTACGAAAAAATGAACAAAAACAACAATCAAAAGTTCAACAACGACAAAAGAATCAACATAAACTTGACAAGCTTAACCGTATAGATCCAATTAAATTATATTATCGAATTAAACGTCTTGAACAAAGATTGGATAAATCTGAACGAGATGTAATATATTTGAAATCACTTAAAGAAGATTGGAATTTTATTGAGAAAAATAAACTTCATCAATCAAAAATCAAACCTTTTCTTGATCTACAAGTTAAACATGAAGAAAAAAGAATTAAAGAATTGAATAAATTACATGGTCTGAAATCAGTATATTTCAATCCTGAATTGAATCCCCTTGGCAAAGTACCTGATTTAAACAATCTTGATATAAAGATTAATCAATTGTCTAATATTACAATGCCGTTGAAGACACAACAAATGAAAAAGTATGTCATTGATCCCTTGATTGAACAATTGAATATAAAATGTCCTTCTGGACAGCCACCAAAGTTTTATAAATTAGTGCAAAATAGGGACAAAACAAGGGCTGAACCTGAGAAGAAGCAAGATGTACAAAATGAAAAAGTAGATCACAATGACGAATCGAGTGAACATGACTCTGACTTTTCAGACTACGAAGAACCTTCTAAACGATTAAAACTAGGTTAATTGTACATTCCCAATCTATTTACAGAAATATATTACACTCGGAAACATTACCTATCAACACAAGATATACCGCCACAACCACATTATAGTTGAAAAAAGAAAAATCATAATAAAAAACCACCAAGGAAATATATACACGAATCAAAAATTAATCTGGTTGGGTTGAAATAGTTATATCACGACAATAAACGAACAACTAATTCCCAAGTACCAAACATGATAATTGAATTAGGAACAGTTCTTAATAAATGTGGAGTTAATCCTCCATACATACTAGCAAACCCTTCTTCTTTGAATACCAATTTAAATGCTTGTATTAGTCCGGTATATTTTGGTTTACCAGTTGATTCGAGTGGCGCTTGTCTTAAACGAGTTCTAACAACTTCATGAGGATAAGTAATTAATGAGGCAATAAATTTTGCAGCTCCAGCAGCACCCGATCTGGCACACCATTCCATAATACTATCTTTAGTTGTCTTTGTAGTTCCATGAGTTCCATGTATTTCCAAAGATCTCTTGTTAATAAACATTCTCATTTGTTCATATAATACCCATTGAATAGTAGATTCTATCCCTCCTAAATAAGACGCGCTTAATCCTCGATAAAGACTGAAAAATCCTTCATTTTTCAAAACATATTTAAAACAATCCCAGGAATTCTTAAAATGTTTTCCCTTGGTTTGATCCAATTGTAAACGAGTCTTAATTAACCAAATAGGATTAGTAGCGGTAGATGTCACAAACCCAGCATTAATACCTGAAGTTAAATGCATCCAAGTTTCTTCTTGACCTTTTCCAAAATTACTCACAAGAAATTCTTTGGTGGCACCATATGTGAAAAAATTTATTGATCTTGCAGGTATAACTCCTACAAGATTAGGACCCAATCCTTTAAATAATGCCGATGGTCCTTCATGTACATATAATCCCTTAATGGCCGAACCAGTTTCAGCTAGATGTTGCAATCCTTTCATTAGAGGATTTGCGGATTTGGGGGTTTTATTATATATATTATGAAATGAATCGGACTGTAATCTCGTCTTTACAACATCCAAGGGACAAGTAGCTATAGCACCAGCAGTACCACCTACACCACCAGCCACAAAATGAACCCAGGGTTTTGTTTTGGGTTCTTCTTTAACTTGAGTGGTAGGTCGCAGTTGAAACTCTTCTCCTGCTGCTCGGAAAGTTGATGATTTTTCATCAGATACAAGAAAATGATAGGCTTCCTCGGCATCCTTTTGTAATACCACTAATTTCTCCTCCTTACTTAATCCCATGTTTCCTTTCCTTTACTTGTGAACTTTTTTTTGATTTTGTATTTAGTTAAAGTCAACCCACATAAAAACCTAAAATGAAAAAAAAAGATTCAAGGAAATACTCAAAATTTTTTTGTGAGATGCAACACATGTGGTGCGGCTTGTGAGGCTTCTGTTTTGGTTAATAAAGCGGGAAGTTTACACATAAGTAACCATTGACGTACAAATATATTACTCACCTCTCAAATCTCTTCTCACTCTTTCTTCTGCTACTTAACTATTAAACTTGTTTTCATAAACATAATATCTATTGGTACACATATACAAATAGAAAACTTAAACTAATTAAATAAACATCATAGTAGAAATCAAACATAAACACATAACAAAGACGTTAGAGTTAATTCCGGAGGCAGAACCTTCGAAATCTTCAAGTAATTCTTCAAGATCTGGGTTTGCATCATCATCACCACTACCATTGCCACTTCCTGGTCTTGGGACGACCATAACATCTGGAACACCATCGGGAGCTGAAGTTGTATACA